>JAVDBV010059520.1:0-11856 GCA_032619315.1 Piper longum
GCAAATGATGTACCCATAAAATCCCAAACGGATACTAAACACCGCAACGGCCTAAATCTAGGCCTAAAATCCTGTCTAATACATACAAACAAATCCATATACCTTAGTATACACTGATAACTCGTAATCTTATAATTTTCATGTCGGGCATACTCAGCCTCCATAACATGTTCATACGGCCATTTAGGCCCATACTCATAATCTGAAACTAGTTTGGCTCGATCTCGCTCAAACCAACTCGATACTGACCCAAATAGGGAAAACTTAAATCGGGTAAAACCCTAACCCAAAAATGGGGTTTTACAATTTTAGCCACTTAACTCGTATCTCATTGAATTAATTATTTTGAAAGATTTATGTCGAGTTGATATTATTTTTTTAACTTGAACCGATGTCGAGTCAACCAATATTTACGAAACTGCCATCTTCTTCTTCTCCAACTTTCTCTAAAAATGAGGTGAAATCGGGTATTTTCCGACGCACTGTTCGTCACTATCTGACTACCACCGGCCAATCCACCACCGTGAATCGACTCATCTTTGATTCCAACCATGACATTTGGCTACTCCTATCGTGATATGTCCCAATCGACCACCGAAGTCATCACTTTGATCATGGTAGCGAAAGCGCATCGTTCGCCTCCGGCCGCCGTCGACCGCCACCAACCAGCTCTGGCATGCTTCCAAGGCTCATCCACAACAACCCCCGGCCACTTTCCGGCCACGGCGACTCCAAAATCGGTTAATTACAGCAATTCGGCCATTTCCCCAGCCGGCCATTGCGTAGTCGATTCCGCCGACGGCGAGCTCTTCCACTCCGATTAGATGGTCGTCTAGGAACCCTCGGCCCTTGAGGGACCTTTCCCTACCAGACTGCAACCCAATCGCTGCCCCGGCCGGCCGGATTTCTTAACCCACTGTCATCACCGCTTTTCATTACGCCATCTTTGTCCCAAACTTCCGGCTTGTCGGCTATGAATGACTCAAAGTTTGTATTTTTAGTTTAATTCTTTTCTTTCTCATCGATTTAAGATTTAGTTGTTTCTTACCGATTGAAGACTTTAAATCTCATTTGTTATGGTCAATTTAACATATGCCATGCATGGAAATTAAGAAGAATAAGGGAAGAAAAATTTCCCGAACAAGGAGGAAGACGGCGCCAATCCGGAAGAGAAAATGAGGATGACGTCCCCGCCTTTTTACCCCCTTTTTATAGTGATATAAGTGACAGTTAGGGTATGTGGAAGCACCCTTTCACCATAATACTTTTAACCAGGTAATTGGTTAATCTACATAATTCACTTAAACATTTAAACGGTTACACGGTATGGTTCACTTAACTAGTTAAATGGGTAAATAGTATGGTTCACTTAACTGGTTAAATGGGTAAATCATACTTAACCAGCTAATGATAATTTGTTTAAAAAATAATAATAAATTTTCTCACATTCGATCCCATCGGGTCGAACGTTATAATTATTTTATTTATTTATTTATTTATTTATTTATTTATTTTTTAGGTCTTTACAGACCAGCACCACCCAAAGGTGACCCTAACCAGCACCACTGCAAGGCGACCCCAACCAGCACCACCCAAAGGCGACCCCGACCACCACCACCCAAGGAGACCCCGACGAGCACCACCCAAAGGCGACTCCAACCAGCACCTAGTGGCGCGCTCGCGTTGTCGATTCCACCACCAGCGATGTTCGCCGCCATGATTGGATGGTCGTCTCGGCACCTTCGACCCTTCAGAGATCTTTCTCGACAGATTGCAACCTAATTGCTGCCCCAAACGGCCAGATTTCCTCACCCAACAACGTCTTCTGTTTTGAGCATTGTTTTCTCAACACTTTCAACTTCGCCTAATAATAACTACAATTCTGCAACCCATCGAAAACCAGAGGCACGGCGAGCCGTTCGCACAACCCAGCAGCTAGAGGGCTGTCGAAGGGTGTGAGGGCTGTCTTGAAAATCCTTGCCTACAATCGCCCACCTTGACCAAAAATCAGGCTCATCTTGGATGGCTTCTAGTTTTATTTCCAGTTTAGTTCTTTTCCATTTTGTTGACTTGAGACTTTAATTCCATGATTATCAAGTTTATTATCAATTCAACATATGCATGCACGAAAATTAAGAAGAATAAGAAAAGAGGAAAAATACCCAAACAAGGAGGAAGTCGGCGCTAGTCACTAGGAGAAATGAAAATGACGCCCCCCTAACCCCTTATATAATGAAATGATGGCTAGGGTATGTGAAAACATCCTTCGCCCGTATTTGTCTAAACCGGGTAACCCGGTAAATAATATATTTTACTTAATCGGTTAAATGATAATCAATCGGGTAAAGAATACTTTTCACTTAACTGGGTAAATAATAATTGGCCGGGTAGAGATTATAATGTAAATGGTAATAATAATTCTCCAATGTCCGATCTTACGGCGTCGAATATATTATTATTATTATTATTATTATTATTATTATTATTACTACTATTATTATTATTATTCTTTTTTTACCGAGTCTTTACAATCTGCCCAACTTAGAAATATTTCGTCCCCAAAATTTTATAACATTAACAGGACAATCATGGTTAAGTACATCTTCGGCATCTGTTCATGTACTACAGTTACAAGAATCATATGCCATGAATAGGCTAGGGTATTTCCTTGCCATTTCTTGTTCAGTCTCCCATGTAGCTTCCTCTAATCCCTAATTTCTCCACAATAATTTTACCAAAGGAATTTCCTAGTTCACAAGTGTCTTAATTTCTCTTGCCAAGATGCAAATCGGCCTTTCCTTGTAGGTTAAATCTGATTGTACCTTTAAGTCTTCCGAATTTGTGAGTATGTGATCCTCAACTCATACATATTTCTTTAGCATTGGCACATAAAAAACATTGTGTACACCAACAAGGCTTCGTGGTAATGCTAATTTATATGCACAATTTCTGACTCGATCCGGGATTGGGAACAACCCTATGAATTTTGGGTTCAACTTCCCTGATGTTCTAAATTTGATCACCCCCTTCCTAGAAGATGTCTTTAGTTAAACAAACTCCCCAACTTGGAACTGTAGGTTTCTCCTTCGAGTATTAGGATAACCTTTCTGTCGATCCCGAGCTGCCTTAAGCCTTTGTTGAATGAGTTTCACTTTTTTAGCTGCTTCCCTCACCATCTCTTGCCTGACTATAACCGCCTTGGTAGACACTAACTAGCATGATGGAGACCTGTAGGGCCTACCATATAAAGCTTCAAATGGTGCCATCGCAATACTGGCTTGGTAAGAGTTATTGTAGGTGTATTCAGCCAAGGCTAAGTGTTTCTCCCAATCTCCTGCCCAGTCAAGGATGCAAGCTCTTAACCAATCTTCCAAGGTTTGGATAGTCTGCTCTCTCTGACCATTAGTTTGGGGATGATATGCTGTACTTATCTTGATTTGGGTCCCCATACCCTCTTGGAAAGCAGCCTAGAATGTGAGGTGAATAGGGGATCTCAGTTAGAGACCATCTCTTTTGGAATCCCGTGCAGGTTGACAATGTTATTTACATACTATTGAGCTAGGTATTCCGCCGTCCATATTGATTTCGTAGGGATAAAGTGAGCTGCCTTAGTCAGATGGCCTACAACCACCCATATCGAGCCATGCTTCTTCAAAGTCCTTGGGAGTTTACCAATAAAATCACGAGTGACACACTCTCATTTCCAGGTAGGTATTTCTTCTAGTTGTAATAATCCACCGGGTAGTTGATGTTGGGCTTTGACCAGTTGGCAAGTTTGACACTTAGAAACAAAATCCACCACATCCCTCTTCATCCCAATCCACTATACGTACTCTTTAAGTCCTCGTAAATTTTTGTAACTCCAGGTTGTATTGAGAACTTTTGTAACGACCCGCCATTTTTCAATTATTTAATTGGGCTTAGGTGGCCGGGTGTTACTAAAACTCAAACCATAAATATGACTCATTCAAAGTAAACTATGTTTTAAACAAGATATAATAATAATTGTCCCACTATCTCAGACTGTCTCAAATAAAAATTAAAAGCGAGTCCTCATATTTATCTTGCTCCATGCTCTCGTTGTCAATGACTTCTCCCACCTAATTACAACTCTAAGTAGTATAATAGATAAAACAAGTCAAGGACATTCCACTAATTTTCTATGTTCATTTTAATATGCGGTGCAGCGATGCCGCTATACTCCAAAACAATGCTGAGGAGGTATCCACAGTGATCCGCACACCCCGGCCGTAGCCTTTTTTGTGGGGAAGCTACCACTACCATCTCCATAGCCAGTTCCTCGCACACCCCGGCCGTAGCCTTTTTTGTGAGGAGGCTACCACTGCCCTCATGTGATCACTACGCCCCGTTTGTGGGGAAGCTCTCACTACTAGTTC
Source organism: Piper longum (assembly GCA_032619315.1). NCBI lineage: Eukaryota > Viridiplantae > Streptophyta > Magnoliopsida > Piperales > Piperaceae > Piper > Piper longum. The sequence continues at coordinate 4,398 of JAVDBV010059520.1, forward strand.
TAGGGCAAGTGCCTCACACACCCCGGCCGTAGCCTTTTTATAGGGAGGCTATCACTAGACCCAGGTGATTACTACGCACCGTTTGTGGGGAAGTTCTCACCATCAATTCTTGGGCAAGTGCCTTACACACCCCGCGCGTAGCCTTTTTATGGGGAGGCTATCACTAGACCCTGTGCGAGTGCCTCACACACCCCGGTTGGAGCCTTTTTATGGGGAGGCTTATCACTGCACTTCAGTGCGATGGAGGAATCGCAGTCTCTCACTCACCCCGGCCGTAGCCTTTTTGTGGGGCGGTTACCACTACACCAAAACAATTCGATACATTATACAATTTACATACATAATACGGCCCCGTGTCGGACTGAGTCAATTCCTTGACCCCGGTTGCACTCGGTGCATGGTGGTCGAATGTGGGCTCAGGCCGACCTAGGCTACCAATAACGAAGGTACGACATTCTACCTATTATACTTACATGATTTGTGCTATCGTCCAACTGTGATCTGGTAACCCTAATCTGAGTGAAAGCATAAAATCTTACATTAGTATAATTTTATTTGCATGAGCCTACATGAAACTAAATGATAAGTTACATTAAATATTTTATCTTCCATAATTCTATTTAGCTAATTGATTATGCATGTGACATACTCTTGTAAGTCATTCATCACATTTTAAGTTAATTACTAAATTCATAATTCTCCCATGACAATTAATAAAAATAATTATTAATTTATAACCATGAATTTAATTACTATTATTGGTATATTTTTTCACTAATTTGTATTATCCTAATTTGAGGAAATTTTTAATACCATTATTTTAATTTATTTGATTTAAAAAAGGTTCAATTTTTATATGATTATAATTTATTAACCACTCGATTTAATTTAACCGCTTCTAACAAGCCGATTAATTATTAATTGTTTCTTATTACCGTAATTTTATTAACATCGTAATTTCGTATAATAATTTATTAAATTATTGTTTTATCCACTTAACTTGTATCTCCTTAACTTAATTATTTTTAAAGATTTATTTTGAGTTGATCTTATTTTTTTAACTCAAACCAGTGTCGAGTCAACTCATATTTACGAAACTGCCATCTTCTTCTTCCCCAACTCTCTCCAAAACAGAGGTGTAATCGGGTGTTTTCCGACGCACTGTTCGTTGTTGTCCGACCACGACCGGCCAATCTACCACCGTGAATCGACTCATCTCCGCCCCATCTTTGATTCTAACGATGACATTTAGGTATTGCTATCATGATCTGCCCGCAATCGACCCCCGAAGTCATCAATTTGATCACGACTACGCTGCATGCGCCTCCGGCCGCCGTCAACCACTGTCGACCGCCGTCGGCCACCACCAAACAGCTCCACCATACTTCCAAAGTTCATCCTCGACCACCCCCGGCCACATTCCGGCCACGACGATGCTGGAATTGGTTAATTACAGCAATTCGGCCATTTCCGCCACCGGCCATTACGTCGCCAATTCGACCGCCCGCAAGTTCCGCTGCTTCGATCACTGGTTAAAGGGGTAAATCATACTGAACTAGCTAACGATAATTATTTTAAATAAAAAAATTTTCCCACGTTCGATCCCACTGCGTCGAACGTTATTATTATTTTACTTTTTTATTTTTTTTCTAGGTCTTTACAATCTCCCCAACTTAGAAATATTTCGTCCCCGAAATATCATGGCATTAATAGGACATCTAAAATTCAGTACATCTCCGGTATATGTTCATCTTACAACAATTACAAGGATTTTATGTTACAAATAGGCTAGGGTATGTCCTGGCCATCTCTTGTTCTGTCTCCCATGCAGCTTCTTCCGATCCCTGATTTCTCCACAATACCTTTACCAAAGGGATGTCCTTGTTACAGAGTGTCTTTATTTCCCTTGCCAAGATGCGAATCGGTTTTTCCTCGTAAGTTAAATCCGATTGCAGCTCTAAGTTTGCAAAAATTGTGATAATGTGATTATCATCTCGTACATATTTCTTTAGCATTGACACATGAAAGACATTGTGTACACCATCACGGCTTGGTGGTAATACTAATATACATGCACAACTTCCGATTCGATCTAGAATTTCAAATGGTCATATGAATCTCGGCTTCAACTTCCCTCGTGTTCTAAATCTGATCACTCCCTTTTTAGGTTAGGTCTTAAGGTAGACGAACTCCCCAACTTGGAATTCTAAGTCCTAAGCCACCACTTTACCATCTTGCATAATGACACATCCTAACCCCACTAGAGATACATCACTATAGACCACGAATCCTTTATTGCCATTTAGTATAGTCAAAACTGGTGCAGTAGTCAAACTCTTCTTCAAGGATTGGAAACTCTCCTCACACTTGTTACTCCATTCAAACTTGATTCCTTTGTGTGTAAGCTTAGCCATTGGCGAAGCCACCAAGGAGAAATCTTTAATAAATCTCTGATAGTAACCTGCTAACCCAAGGAAACTTTGGATATCGGTGACTGTGTTCGGTTGTGGCCAATCAATGACTGCTTTCACTTTTGATGGATCCACTACAACTCCCGCCTTTGAGACAACTTGTCCGAATAAATTCGCCTCTTTCCTCCAGAAGTCACACTTTGATAATTTGGCGAACAATTTATTCTCCCTCAAAACTTGAAGAGCAATGGACAAGTGTTTCGCATGGTCTTCCTCATTATTTGAATAGACCAAAATGTCATCCACAAACACGATAATAAACTTATCCAAGTATTCGTGGAACACCATGTTCATAAGTGACATAAAGGCCGCTGGTGCATTTGTTAGACCAAAAGGCATAACTAGAACTCATAGTGTCCATATCGAGTTCGGAAAGTCGTTCTTTGTATCTGAGATTCCTTCACTCGCAGTTGGTGATATCCGGACCGCAAGTCTATTTTAGAGAATACACCAACTGTTTTCAGTTGATCAAATAAGTTATCAATCCTCGATAAAGGGTACCGATTCTTCACTGTCACTTGATTGAGTTGGCGATAGTCTATGCACAATCGAAGTGAGCCATCCTTCTTCTTTACAAAAAGAACAGGGGCTCCCCATCGTGAAGTACTTGGTCAGATGAAACCTGCCTGCAACAGCTCTGCCAGTTGACTTTTTAACTCCTTGAGCTCTGCTAGAGCCATAAGGTATGGTGCTTTAGAGATTGGTGACATTCCAGGTTCTAAGTTAATGACAAATTCCACCGCCCTCTTAGGAGGTAACCCTTGAAGTTCGTTTGGAAATACATCCTGAAATTCTGCTACTACTGGAATCATGGACAACTCTTTGGGTTTGGATTCATACTCCTCTAGGTTAGCCAAATAGGCTTGACAACCCTCACCCAACCACTTAGTTGCCTCACTTGCCGACACAATATAAGAGGATGGATCATGCCATGACCCTTGGAAAATGACCATCATCTCGCCATTTCAAGGTTTTGTCAACACTCTCTTCCCTTTACAGACGAGAAAAGCCTATGCAGACAACCAGCCCATTCCCAACAAAACATCAAAGCCTATTGTCCCATAGACAATGAAATTCCATACATAGTGTTTCCCTTGTATATCCAAAGATAGGTTAGTCACTCCCAACGTTGTGACTTCCCCGTCTCCCGTTGATGGAACGTAGTCTTCTCCATGGACTTCCACCAATACAATGCTTTCTCTTGAAGCATGCATGTCGCCAACCTTACTTGACGGCAATGAGGTACAGAGAGAGCTCTAAATGCTTTCTCAGTAATATCAATCCAGCTCTCGTCCTTCATTGGGTCAGTTCCTCCAATGAATACTCCAGCTCCGTTCTTCCAGAACTTTTCTACAGTGTAACGATTACTGTCATCCACGACTCGTAGTACCACTTGTGTAAAACTCCATTTTCGGGTTAGGGTTTTACCCGATTTAAGTTTTGCCCTATTTGGGTCAGTATCGAGTTGGTTCGAGTGAGATCGGGCCAAACTAGTTTCAGATTATGATTATAGGCCAAGATGGCTGTATAAGCATGTTATAGTGGCTAATTATGGCAGACATGCAGATTATAAGATCACGAGTTCTTAGTGTATACTTAGGTATACGGATTTGTTTGTATATGCTAGCTAAGATTTTAGGCCTAGATTTAGGCCGTTGCGGCGTTTAGTATCCGTTTGGAATATTATGGGTACAACATTTGCATGCATCATAGGAATTTTAGATCACTCGATTTATGCCCCTGTGGGCCCAGTTTGATTGAGTTCAGTGTTCGAGGTACATTTAGCCTTCTTACCTCGATTCCCTCCTATAGAGTCAATTTCAGGACTCGAGTCAGTTTCGAGTTCGGACGGTCTCGATTCGAACTTGCTGCCATATCTATAGTGCGTGTACCCATAGGTGGGCCCGACTAGGCCATGAGTTTTCAGGCATCCAGATCGTGCCACGTGGCAAGATCGGAGCCATCCACTCATCTTTATCTTCATCCATTAATTTCCAGGGTTTCCATGATTTTGAAATTTTCACTGTTACGCCGCCGCCACTACGGCTCGCCGCCGGCTAGTCTCCACCTCACCCCTAGCCACCGCACTACCACTCCCATGACTGCCTCGTGTCCGACTTTCCAGTCGTACCTGTCGGTGAGGGAGTTTTTGAAGTCGGTTTTCACCACAGCCTCCACCAGTTCGAGCCGTTTTTAGGCGACGGAGAGCCACCACCGGCTAATCCGACCACCCCCATCACTTCATCTCACCAAGATCTACATTTTGAGACAACCTATGACGACCACCACGGCCGCAATCGCCGCCGGCAACATCGCCGCACCCAGCCATTGGTCGGACTCCTCCGATCATGTAACGACCCGGCCCGAAGTGCAACGTAATGGGCCTAAGTCATTTCTTTAAAATGGTTAACCCAAGTTAAAGATCTATAGTCCATTCCCACTTATAAACAAGATCTTAGCCTGGTAGGTATTAGATGTGGGACTAAATTGAGGGATCTCATAGATCATCACTGCCATCACCTTCCCAGTTGTCTCCTCTGTCGATCCCGACCGGCGGTCACCGCAGCCGCGCCGCCGTTGGCATTTTCCGGCGACGAGAACCGGCAGCCCTCCGCCCGACCCGTTTGCCTGCTTACCCGAGTCCGCCATCTCGTATCCGTGTCCGAGTCCGTCTGCGTGTCCAAGTCTACCCAGTAAACCCAACCCATTTTCTAACCCGGGTTGGTTCAGGCCAGTCAGCTTGATTCGGTCTGGTTCAACTTATTTTGGTCCGGTTCAGCTCATTTTTAGACCATTTTCGTCCGTTCTTGCACCGTTTTCGGTAATTCCAGAACCAGTACATTAGTTTAGATGCATATTCACATTGTTTAACATGATTGAGTTTTATGATGAATTTTCTTTATTTATTATATTATTTAAATAATTAATTAATTATTTATTTTTATCGATATGTTTATAATCTAAGTTGAATGTTTACATGATTGTTTATTATTATTAATATTATATTTACTTATGAATATTAGTCTTATTATGGTCACTAAATTTTATTTATTTATTTATCTACTTATTATATAATTTATTTTTTTATTTATTCGTTATGTGTATGTTATTATTTATTTGTAATTAATTATGTATTCTTTTGTTCTATTACTAATATTTTTATTATTTGTAATTAATAAATATAAAATATTTATTTTTTGTTTTTAAAGTTTTATTTAATTAATTAATAATTATTTGATTATTTATTTCCTTACTAACACAAGTATACATAATACTTACTCGTGCTTACCTGTGTACGTATATAGTATAATTATATTATTATTTTGTCAATAGTGTATTATTTATGTTCATGATTATGTGTTTATTATTTATCTAATTATCCATGAGTGTAGTTTCTTGTATATTTATTATTTATTAGCTAGTATTATTTTGTCTCGGTTTGCGTGCCAAGTGTTTAATTATAAGTTTGTTAGCAGTGCTTCCTTTGTTAGGATGTATTCATGATATAAGTACATACCACGAGCATGCATCATATAGGGATGTTAGTATTTTTCTTATCAGTGGGTTCTGATGTAGGCTTCGGAGTCTGAGCTCGCTGTAGATGTGCAGATACGCTTGGAGCTTTGACCACAGGTCCATAGGACTCTCTCCCTCTCTGCTTGACTCCTTGCGTGTATGGTTTAATCGTATTTTAGATGTAAGATGACATCGAAAGCGTTTTATTGGATCCTTCCGATGTCAGGCCATTTAGCCGTGTTTTTATACATGTTTAATAAAACTACAAGGATGAGATCCCTTGTTTGTTTTCGAACTTAAGCTCTAGAAATGTATGATAGCCTCTTCCCTAAGCCTATTATATAAGTACACGTTATTTTATGGATTTCAGGAATAAAAGAACGAGTGGTACGGAGATATGTATGGACCGTGCTAGTACTCCTTCAAAGCATGAGGTAGTGCGGGTGTATGATGGTACTGCATAATGCAGCACATTTTCGGAATATGTGGCACTAACTTAATTGTTCCTTTAGCAATTTGAGTACAGTGGCGGGTGATATGGAAGGTGTGAGGGCGTAAGCGCGGTATGTATGTATGATTATGATTATGAGCCGTGCATGCGAGCCGGCATTTGTTTAAGTATGTTTGCTTACTGCCCGGTGTGAGGCATTCTTGAAGTTTCATATGTTTTCGTGGGTAATGGAATACCTATTTGACAAATTGTATTAGTTATTTTTCGGACCAGTAACATTCGTTACTGACGGTTTTCTAATAATATATGTAGGTCTCGAAAATCCTGTATCAACCTCGGCGAAAGGGCAGATCAATGCTATACACACTTGAGCTCAACCTAAGATTTTCTTTCTTGCATTTATTTATATTTAAGGTATTTTGATGTTTATTTGACAATGCCTTCCATTCACATGACACCAAGAGGGTTATTTCGATCTAGTTGATCGATCGAGTCATACCGACCGACACCTTTAAACATGACTCGACTCGATTACAACATTTCTGAATCGGTTCTTATGTGAACTGAAATCGGGGTGTTACAACTTGTCGGACTACCGTTGGCACTGGGTTTGGATGTTCCCCTCGCCCGCCCGGGTTAGCTACCTGTTCTTGGGCGCTCCCCAGATCTCCATTTGGGACGTTACTAGGACCCGCAGCCGAATTTGGAGCTCCATTCCCTGGTACCAATCCCGGTAACCGCTGCACCATGTTCTGAACCACATAACTAGTATTATTTGAAGCCTGCGTTAGTCCTTGTGTGGCCGTCAGAATCTGGCCAAAAACAGTCTACACGTTCGAGTCTGACTGCGCTGCTTGGCTCGACTTCCTACAAGTGTCTGCCATCTGAAAATTTATTCTGTTATGGTTCCAAAATTTTTTTTTTCATCATTATTATTATTAATTTTTAACCATTGCCACTAACATGTATTGCTAAAGTGGGGTACACTATCCCATGACACTATTATCCATATCGCACAGGC
>JAVDBV010059521.1:0-13526 GCA_032619315.1 Piper longum
TATATATATATATATAGAAAGTTGAATCGAGACCATCCTAAGTTAAAACTAACTCGAGTCATGAAAGTAACTCTATAGGAGGGAATTGAGATAAGAAGGTTAAATGAGCCTCGAACTCAATCAGGTGAAAATCTACGACTTAGTCAAGTTGGGCCCACAAGGGCAATCCACTACTCCAAAATCCTTAAGATACACAAGATGCATATCCTGAAAATCCCATATAGATACTAAATATTGCAATGACCTAGATCTAGGCCTATAATGATGGCTAACCAATAAAAATCATATGTATATCTTGTGTATACACTGATAACTCATGTTCTGTTGTAGTCTAACTGAAGCTATCATATACATGTCCGGCATACTCAACCTCCAAAACATACTTATACGGCCACCTGGGCCTATATTCATGGTTTGAAAACTGATTTGGTTTTAGCTCACTCAAATAGACACGAGATTGTCCTAAATCGGCAAAACTACAAATGGGTAAAACCATAACCTGAAGTTAGGTTTTATACCCATTAGGGTCAACTGCATTTAACAAATCCAGAGAATATTTAGACTAGTTAGAGATAGAGGTGACAATCAATTGAGTTGAGTTGATATCAACTTAATTGAGCAATGTTATGCACACCACCAAAACTTTTTCCACTTTCCTCTACTTTGAATTTGATTGGCTTAGAAAAGTAGTCAAGTAAGCATGGTCGATGTGGTTAATTTAATGATCCATTCACATTTAAGGTGGTGAAAAGTGGAAAAAGTTTTGGTAGTGCACAAAAAATCTTCCAACTTAATTAGGCCAACTCTCGGTCATGGATAAGCAACCACCAGACTTGACTAGCCTGTAAAAAGGCAAGACCTTTAATGTTGAAATGCAACAACAAGCCTCCGGGGTTCTTCACGGTGGTAGATCGGGTTTTGGCGTATAACTCTCGTGGCTGAATCCTGTGGTCAGTAGCAGCAGGGACGGATGTCCTCCTTCTTCCCGTTTCTTTTTCTGGCAACTATTGCGGCGGACTCCTGCTAGACTCGAGTTGGATTTGTAGATTGTTTTGCCAGCTTTATTTTGGACACCACAGAGGTACCGAGAATGACCGGCATTGGTCGGAAAGAAATCCACAAAATCGGCCTTTCACTACTATTTTCCCTTGTCTAGCTTTCTCTCTTCTCCGGTTGGCCTCTTCCTGAATTTTCTCTAGTGACAGCGGCAACGAACTCCGGTGGAACTCCACCCAGATCCAAATATCACTTCTCCAGCTTTACGTTAGACACCACTTTGGGGCTAGGAACGACCGGCGTTGGTCGGAAAATAGACGCTAAATAAGCTCTCCGTAACCGTTTTCTACTCTGTTTTCATCCTTTCATTGACACAGCAGCAGCAAACAGCAACACGAGATAGCAAGATGGCTGGGTTGCAATGATCTCCTCTCCTTCAATGAACGTCTGGCTATTGGCAGCGACAGAATTTGGTAATTCTATGGACAGCAAGGTCTTGGGCTATGATCCGGTTGTGATGTAGCATCAATGTCTCAACGAAATACTTCATCTATGTTCCTTCTGGCAATGACGAAGGTGTCACAGTGGCAAAATCGACCATTTCTTCTCCAATGATCTTTTATTCTGGTTGACGACGAGGCCTAGATGATAGCGAGTGCGGCAATAAAGTGCAAGAATTCCAACTCCACGGCAAACAAGTTCTAGTGGGTTGTGGTGCACGACCTCCTCGGCGAACTGCTTCGTAACAGGGTAAGACTCCTCTTCCTCAACACTCTGTTTTGGTATCTTCAACTTAAAGTGGCGGCAATAGATTTCGGCAGCGACAAATTTTCGCAATAGAGGTCTTGACGACTGTAGGATGACCACCTCTCCTTTTTCCTGCAATAGAGAAAAATTCACTTTTTCGGGTAGCTATGTGGCAATGAGAACTCCCTCCCTAGATCATGCAGCAGTAATGATCGTCATTCTCTCTTGGCAAGAAGATGGTCTTTACAGCAGCAACATGTTTTCACGGCAATGCTATGGTAACGTGTAAAGCTTTAGCAATGGCAATGAAAGCTCCATCCTTTAGCAATTTAGCAGCTGAGCCGCGCAAGTGGCAATGATCAACAAGGTGGAAACTCCTCTCCAAGGCAAGGCTTCCGATGACTGGGGACAGCAACATGGGGGATCCCTGGTAAAGCTTGGAGAAGATAGCGAGGCTTCAACGGTGACGGCTTCGGTGATGGACGGCAACTGTGGTCCTATGCATAGTTGCAAAATTGGAGTCAAAATTGAAATTAATTTTCAAGGAAGTCAATGAATCGGATCGAATTGGTCTAAAGGTCAAGAATCGGTTCAGTTGAATCGGTCTGAATAGGTACAAATTGATCTAAATCAGTCATATACAAAAATTGTACAATGTCATAAAATAAATACATGACATACATAATTACATAATTTATCAACACAAATATTTAAGTTTATCACATGATACACCTACAAAAGATTATCACTATTTATCATTAGAAGAATACAATTTCATAAGTATAACATTTGATGATACCATATACAATTTACAACAAAAAAAACATTTGCACATTGATGATACCATGTCAAAATTTACACATTGATGATACCATATCAAAATTTACAGCAAAAAAAAAATTGCATACTAATGATACCATATCAAAATTTATACGAAAAAAAAATTGCACATTGATGATACCATATCAAAATTTGTACACTGATGACACCATATCAACATTTGTACCAAGCATGAAAAATTTTAAAAAAAAATTTGCAACTTTACAAACAGAGTGGCCTAAGGGAAGGGCAGCGGCAGACCAATAGCAACGGGTGGGAAGAGGGCGGAGGGGGGGTGGACTCGGCGGGAAGGTGTGGCAGTGGAGTCAGTTGGTTGAGGGAGGGAAGTGGACGGAGGGAGGGCTGATGAAAGGGGTGGCCAATTTCTTCACACAGGTCAGCAGTGGCAGCTAAGGGATGGTCGAGGTTGGAGGGAGGGGAGAGGTCAGCTGCGGCAGACGGGCGGACGGAGGGATCGGCAGACGGGCAGAGTGTGGGAGGTAGATTTTAGGTTTTTAAAATTTTAATTCTAATTTTACCCATTCTTAAATAATTTATTTAATATCATACCTAGGGTATTTTTGTCATTTACCCATAAAACCAATTCACCCTGATTCCGAATCGGTTGTGAATCAGTCGGAATCGAGGTGAATCTACCGATTCAACGATCGATTTTTATTAAACCGATTTGATGCCTAAATCGGATCGGATCACTCCTGATCCTATTTAAATCGGCCAATTCCGAGTGGAATCGGCCGATTTCTTCATCTATGGTCCTGTGACAGGGCTCCGGCTCCAACAAGAGTGCTTCTTAGTAGTGCTCTGGTAGTAATTAGGCAAGAGGTGGAGGGGATCCAAATAGGTAGCAAGGAGGCAGCGACTAAGTTCTTCGTCGGCGGCAAGAGGGTTTGACTCTAGGAGGGCTCAAGAAGTTGGGTGGTGGTGAAGAGCTTGAACCTCAGAACAGCTTCGGCGAATGGCACGAATTCAATGTAGTGATGATATGGCATTTGGGAGAAAACCTGCTTCTTCTCTTGCTTGGGGACAGTGACTCTTTAGCAGCAACAACAAAGCTTCATGGTTGTAACCCCTACGGTGGTAGTCAGATAATGTAAGGGCACTCTTCAAGCTATGCACTGGTGGGTAGGTTAGGGGGTTGCCGGAGATGGATCTCCGACGAGGGGCTCCTCCCTTTCTCTTTCTTCTCTTTACTAGTTCTTCCTTCTCTTTTCTTCAATTCAACGAGCCCCCACCTTCCAGTACATCAGGCTTGGCTTTTTATAGAGTTTTTAGGGCTTTTTCTATTCCGTGATAAGGGCGTGCAATCATAAACAGTCCAGATTTTCAGTACAAATTCCCTCCTACAGTTTTGAATGACCGAGACTTTTTCTTGGAGGCGTTGAAGTCACCCACACGGATAAATACAAATTTAAAAAATTATCCACATAACTGGATAAATATGAATCCCAAAATTATCCACATGACTTGATAAGTGCAAAACTTGTGCAAACATTAGCCCCCTTGCCAATTTTTCACAAACTCAGAAAGAAGAATTGGAAAAAAATATAATATGCTCTTTTTTTTTGCTATATACACTAAATCAAACTCATTTCTCAACCATAATTGATTAGTGAATTGCATCATTTTTTCTAGACCTGATCCAAGAAAAGTTAGATGGGGCTCTTGATAAGTTCCCAAAATGATTGATGTCCAATAGTCGTTCTGTCGTTAAAGTAACTCCATCTTCAAAATTATTTGGTGCTTGTTTTATTTCTTGGTCTTATAGACCCTTTTCATGTGCTGGTGCTCCCCAAAACCATGGTCGCATTGATCCTTCATTTTCACTTGATATGCAATAAGGAAATAATTCCAGCATGACTGAATCTTCTGGTTCCAAGGTTATGATTTTTGATTCATCAAATTAATTGAATTCACTTTCTTCTAAGTAAATGACTGGGCATGGTTAAAGTGTAATTACTTCCTTCTCATAAAAGTTCGTTACTGGCATTTCCTATTGTCCTAATACCATAGTGGCATCATCAATTACTATGTGATCTTTCTCTTCTTGAGTTCGCACTTCTTGGAGCGGTGACATTTCTTTAAATTTTTGCTTTGGTTGTTCTGAATGCACTATTCCCTTTAAAGGTACTAATGAAGCTTCCGATCACGGTGAAATTGCTGGTGCCGATGGAACTGACAGCTTGTGTAACTTTGCTACTTTAGGAGGCTTCGGTGGTGGATAATTAGCCATTGGTTTGATAAAATCTGGCAAATCAAGTGTAACAGGATAAACATGACTAGACAGTTGTGCTCGAGACAACTTCAGGACATTTCCCTCCATGAAGAATGTGGCATCAGTAAGGTGCACTTCTTTAAAAACGAATGGGCACAGCCCCCAGACTCAGATCTGACCTCCTTTACTGGGTGCAGCTTTAATGCATTGGTGCCAGGAAGATGGCACACATCGGTGGTCATGAATCCACGGTCGCCCAAGAAGCATGTAACGACCCACCATTTTTCACACTATTGTAGACTTGCTGGCCAGGTGTTACTAAAAAATATAACTAACTGACCCTCCCTAACCAGACCGGGTGTTACTTAAATGCTACATAATTTCTATTAAAGCAAATAAGTCTAACTCATTAAAATAATCGTCCCACAGTCTTGAACCGTTTCCCATAGCCACATTTATAACAGAAAAGAATAAAAAGGGAAGTCCACTCATTATCCCTTCACCAAACCTGAGTTTGTAAAAGAACTACCAACCATACTTTTATTCCTCCTTAGATGAGCTGAAATCAAACAATCTTGATTGACCTACATACCCAAGTCGGGATCAAGCTCAATGTAGTTCTTCGAGCTCTCAGGTCATGCTGAGATTACGGGCTCTCAGATCATGCCGAGATTACGGGCTCTCATGTCACTCAGGTCATGCTGAGATTATGGGCTCTCAGGTCATTCTGAGATTACGGGCCCTCAGGTCACTCAGGTCATGCTGAGATTACGGGCTCTCAAGTCATTCTGAGATTATGGGCTCTCAGGTCATGCTGAGATTACGGGCTCTCAGGTCATTTTGAGATTACGGGCTTCACAGGTCATTCTGAGATTACGGGCTCTCAGGTCATTTTGAGATTATAAGCTTCTCTTTCTTCTCCACGCTCTTCTCTTCTCCTCACCTCATCTTTGGCTCCAAAAACCAAACCAAACAGTCTTTTTCTTCAACCCAACCAGATCATATTCTTCCCTAACTGCTCCCCTTCCCTAGCAATCCAAATGGGGAGCTTAAAGCTTGTGTTTTACAGCAACTATTCATGGTGAATCCTGTTTTGAACCAAGGTGCGTGACAGCACTGCCTGAACGCTTTCCTACTTCCCGCATGCCAATCCAACATCAAGGCTAGACACTGTGAGCATGCACGGTGTGAGCCTTGGCTGGCGAACTTGTATGGATATCTAGAACCCCCCACAACGTTGTCCATTATCCAACCCCCATGCATAGAACTCATGACACGCTAACCGGACACGTAGACGACATGTAAGAACGTCGCCAAGAGGGGAGAGTAACCAGGAGAGAAAATGAGAATGATAGATGGGGTGAGAAGAATTTTCCTCTCCTCCCTCGAATGACTGAAGTGTGGTATTTATAGGTGTCCAAAAAAAAAATGAATGGCCGCCTAGGAAATCAAATGGTTGTCTAAGAAAATGAACGATCAATGATAAAAACGAACGGTCAATGAGAAAACGAATGGTTGTCTCGTCATATAAAATTTTGACTCGACTGACAATAATGGTCGAACCAACCGGTTCAGACTATAAGACCCTCGTTCGAATTGCAGGTTTTAACCTTGTAGAATCAACTGGGTAGAGAGTATAACATAATTAATCATAACAATTTTCCAACGTTCGATCCTACCCCGACCGAGTCGAAATTTTATTTTTATTTTATTTTATTATTCTTTTTTTTCCTCGATCTTTATAATCTCCCAAACTTAGAAATATTACATCCCCGAAATATTATAACATCAAGATGACAATCATGATTAATTATATCTTCAGGATCTCAGGCTGCTCTTGTTGTTGCTTCGGAGGCTGATGACAGTCTTTCTGCATGTGTTCCGTCCTTTCGTAGTTGTAGCACCGACGGGGCTCATTGCATTGTCCTGAATGAATCTTGCTGCAATTTCTACATCGTCTATACAGAATCTCCTCAAACTTCCTTTTGAGGTCCCCATTTACGTTCCCTTCTTTTTGTGCACAATCATGCGTGAATACCAACTCATGAGTAGTGGCCGCATCGAACACCTCGGTTATAGTGCCCCTTAGCGCCGTTGCAACCCTACTCCTCAATTCTAGCTTCAACCCCCAAAAGAATTTATCAACTTTAGCCTTATCAGTTGCTAAAATCCCAGGTGCAAAAACGCTCCAGCTGTAAAAATTTCTTAGCATATTCACGTATTGAATCCTCCTACTGAGCTAGGGTGGCAAATTCCAGTGCTATCTTCTTGAGTACAATGGGAAAAGATAATTACCGGACTTTTCAACAAAGTACGTGAGTCATAAGATGTGAGCTAATGGGAAACCTGGCTCTGATACCGCCTGTAACAACCCACCATTTTTCACAATATTGTGGGCCTTGTTGGCCAGGTGTTACTAAAAAATATAACTAACTTACCACCCTAACCGGACCGGGTGTTACTTAAATGCCAAATAATTTCTCTTAAAATAATCGTCCCACAGTCTTGGACCATTTCCCATAGCCACATTTATAACACAAAAGAATAAAAAAGGAAGTCCACTCATTATCCCTTCACCAAACCTGAGTTTGTAAAAGAACTCCTAACTATACTTTTATTCTTAATTGGCCTACACACCCAAGTCGGGATCAAGCTCAATGTAGTTCTACGGGATCTCAGGTCATGCTGAGATTACGAGCTCTCAGATCATGCTGAGATTACAGGGTCTCAGGTCATGCTGAGATTACAGGCTCTCAGGTCATGCTGAGATTACGGGCTCTCAGGTCATTTTGAGATTACGGGCTCTCAGATCATGCTAAGATTATGAGTTCTCAGGTCATGCTAAGATTATGGGCTCTCAGGTCATGTTGAGATTACGGCCTCTCAGGTCATGCTAAGATTACAGGCTCTCATGTCACTCAGGTCATGCTGAGATTACGGGCTCTCATGTCACTCAGGTCATGCTGAGATTACGGGCTCTAAGGTCATTTTGAGATTACGGGCTCTCATGTCACTAAGGTCATGCTGAGATTACGAACTCTCAGGTTATTTTGAGATTACGGGCTTTTCAGGTCATTCTGAGATTACGGGCTCTCAGGTCATTCTGAGATTATAAGCTTCTCTTTATTCTCCATGCTCTTCTCTTCTCCTCACCTCATCTTTGGCACCAAAAACCAAACCAAACAGTCTTTTTCTTCAACCCAACCAGATCATATTCTTCCCTAACCACTCCCCTTCCATAGCAATCCAAATGGGAAGCTTAAAGCTTGTGTTTTACAGCAACTATTCAAGGTGAATCTTGTTTTGCACCAAGGCGCATGATGTCTGGCCAGCAGCACCACCTGAACGCTTTCCTACTTCCTGCATGCCAACCCAACATCAAGGCCAGATGCTGTGAGCATACGACGTGAGCCTTGGCTGGTGAACTTGTATGGATATCTGGAACCCCCCACAACGTTGTCCATTATCCAACCCCCATGCATAAAACTCATGACACGTGAACCGGACATGTAGACAAGATGTAAGAATGTCGCCAAGAGGGGAGAGTAACCAGGAGAGAAAATGAGAATGATAGATGGGGTGAGAAGAATTTTCCTCTCCTCCCTCGAAAGACTGAAGTGTGGTATTTGTAGGTGTCAAAAAAAAATGAATGGCCTCGTAGGAAATCAAATGGTTGTCTAAGAAAATGAACGGTCAATGATAAAAATGAACGGTCAATGAGAAAACGAATGGCTGTCTCGTCATATAAAATTTTGGCTCGACTGACAATAACGGTCAAACCAACCGGTTTATACTATAAGACCCTAGTTCGAATCACGGGTTTTAACCTAGTAGAATCAACTGGGTAGAGAATATAACATAATTAATCATTACAATTTTCCAATATTTGATCCTACCCTGACCGAGTCGAAATTTTATTTTATTTTTATTTTATTATTCTTTTTTTTCACGGTTTTTACAAAGCATGTGCCACATTGGATCAACTTCTAGAACATGGAATATGTCTAGTAAATTGAAAGGACCAATAGAGATGTATAAACAGACCTTTCCCAATGACTCACATGGTACATGAGACACCGAATTGATTGTGGTATCATCTGGCATGAGGTTTTCCTTAGTATAACCCAATTCAAACAACACATAAATCGGAAGAATGTTGATTGATGATCCTCGATCCGCAAGTGCACGCTGAACAAGCTTGTTTATGTGTTCCACACTGACAAATAATGGTCGATTGTGGTTGGGCTCAGAGTGACACAAATCGTCTTTAGAAAAAGTAATGATTCCAGCTGGCATTGGTAAAGTATCGTCAGCATATGGCCAAGACGGATTAGTACGGGATCTTTGCACCTTATTCCCTCAAGTTAAAATAGGCAAAGGATGTCCCAAGTACTCCACAACTGTGAATTGGGCAATGGGTGAGAAGTGCAACACATCAAACATGTGCACTAACTCTGGTACCTTCCTCAATTTTTTCACATTCATCATTTGATTAGCTTCCTTTTTTAGTGTGGGAGGAGAGGAAACCTTCTTTCCTTCTTTCATTGAACTCAAAGGAGCCTCTTCCTTTTCATGTTGTTTTTCCTTTTCCAACTTCTATTCTTCGGGTTCCTTGCCCTTGCTTAGTTCATCTTTTACTTTTTCTTTTTTTTTGCACCTTTAACGGCAAGGTCAAATGACTTGTTGTCATAACATTAGCTGCTGGTGCCTTTTGTGTTGTGGAAGCCTTATATTTAATTTCCCCTTTGTTAATTATTGAATTTTCTCCATTATATTCCAACATTTAACTGTTGGATGGCCAATCATTTAATGGTACCAGCAGAAAATTGTCTTTCTTCTCGTCCTCTGGCTTTGGTGGATTCTTCGGTGTCCATGGTGTAATCTTCCCTTCCTTAACCAAAACATCGAACCACCTTTCGGTGTCTCGAACATTGAAGGTGTAATCCTCTATATTCCTCCATTCGCTCCATTGTCGGGGCATTGATTTTTGCCCTTCGTTGTTGTTCCTTTGTTGTTTTTCCCGACTTTGTTCGCCAAGTTTAGTGACAACATTGGTTGATGCCTTAGCATTCTTCAAGGAAGCAAAAACCCTTCCAAGCTCTTCGAAGATCAGCACCATTTCAAGGAGTTGTTCAAAAGTGTTGCATTGCGTACTACTTAAGAACCAAGCAGCCGGTCAATCATTCATTGCACAAATCTTTACAAGTTCCTTAATGTCAGGGGTCTCTTTCATCTGAGATGTTAGGCTTCTAAACCTCTTTACATATATTGCAAACTGCTCACCCGATTTTCTTTGACAATGTCGTAAATGTTCTATCTTCACTAGGATTTCCATTGACTGAAAATGTTTCATGAATTGCTCGACAAACTTATCCCAAGAAATAGTTGATCTGTGAGGGTGGTTATTGAACCATCTTAAGGCATTGCCATTGAGGGATGCAGGAAATTGTTGTAACTTTAACTTCTCATTTGTTGCAATTTCTCCACACTCAATCTCAAAGATTGTAATGTGATCTCTAGGATTGCCATCTCCGTCGAACTTTGTGAAGGTTGGGCATTTGTATTTTTCTAGCGAATTTTCTGTGTAAACTTCATCAGCTAAGGGACACAAGCGCTTTACTACTTCACTTGGTTCTTTATCCTTATGCGCTATCAGTGCGGCAATCAATGCGGCTTGTGCAACCATTGCGGCTTTCAATTCATCAAAGCGGGTATCTTGAACTGATACAACTAGTGTAACCGGTGTTACTGGAACGGTTGTAGGATAGACTGATGGAGGATAACTAACTAGCAATGGAGCTACTATGGCAGGAATTGATGGTTTAACCATTGACACCAAAGGTGCCGCCGTTGGGATAGGCACGGGGGTGGTAATTGGTGGCAGAAACATGAAAGAAACTAAAGATTGGGGGATAGCAGAGTTATACCATGGGTATGGGTATAGTAGTTGGTAGTAAGGTGGCTATGGAAACCATGTTGAATGTGGGAGTGGAATATATTCAGTCCGACTTGGTTGCACAGTGTGATAGTGTTGTGTCCAACTTGGCTCGAACGGTGAAATCATCAAAGGGGATGCTTGTGATGGGATCCCGAGACATGAGAAAACATGTTATTTACTTGAGGGGTGTTTGACAAATCCACATTGGCCGGGGTGATCGCCAAATCCTTTCCTATGGTGATGTAAGAATGCTTGTTATCAGTCTGTTTGTTGGCTGGTCTATTACATCTAGACTTCACCGGTTTGTTGGCTGGTCTATTTCGCTTGGACTTCACCGGTTTGCTAGGTTGGCATCTTCTCTTTTGAATGCACTTCCCATTGTGACGGAGGCTCACCTATTTAAGGCGAGTTCATCGTCAAGTGCCGATTCAAGTTGTCTAATCCATTTTCGAAGTTCTTCGTTTGAGTTCAGATTTTCATGTCGCAGGGTGGCCGGCTTGTCCACAGTGAATTGTACTTGTATTTCAAGTTGATTTGTTGCAAGTGCATAGAAAGGTTCTCTTTCACTAGCACCTTTTTGTTTTGCAAAATTCCTTGTCTCAGGGGTCATCTTTCCATACACACTATTTCTTCAAACTGCACTGCAACCTCTCGATGGTCCCCAGTGAAGACACCAAAAATATGTTTGGGCACGGGATCATCCACCCTCCGCGGACCGCGTCTTTTCGGATCCGGGTTTGAAGGTTCAGTGGGGCCGAGGCGTCCTTGCCGCGCAAAAAGATAATGCGATAAAAAAATGAAAAATGTGTCACATGAAGGAAATTTAACGTTTTTGCGGTGAGATTAATACTCATAATTCACTAATTTTTAATTTTTCACAAATTACAAATCTTAGTGGAACTTTTGCCACTTTAATCCTTTGACTTCATACATAACTTATCCCTTAACTGTTCAAAAACTTTTATTTGTGGTGCTTCCAAAAGAATTCTCCACCAGTCTAGTTAGAGTTGAAAATAATGTTGAACGACATCAGTGGAGTATACGGGCAATTGTCCAGTTTGGTGTGCCAATTCAGATTCAGGTTGTAGATGGGTCACGGACGCGGTCTCAGGTTCGGGTCTATTTATGGGTCTAATCAATTCATGGGCTAGCTGGATATGGTCGCGGATTTGCCAAAACAATACGACAGCAATTTTTCAGGATAGTGATCAGCAAACTCGGACTTGGTGGCTGCGAAAGCAGGCGTGACCAAAACTTAACCGGGTCTTACAACTCCAACTTCACCCATCCTTCTTGACATTTATTCTTCTCCATTTCTTAGTAGCAACACCGCCGGTGTTGGGCTTTCCTTCCGACAACCAATAACAAAGCTAGTTCGAAGTGGGTTGTTAACCACCTGGCCTTGACGAGGCTGCAGAAAGGTGAAACCTTTGATGTTGATCCTCAATGCAAATCTCTGGACTTCTTCACGACGACGACAATCTTACCTGTGGTGAGATGCTCCAAGCAGCAACTTCCTGAGTTTTTTTCGGCAACAGTGGTGACGAACTCTAGCAAGACTTGATTTGGGTTTGTAGATTACTTTGCCAGCTTCACGATGGTGATTGCTTTGGGGCCGGGAACGACCGGCATTGGTTAAATCAGCTCTCCGTGGCTGTTTTCTACTGCTAAATCTTCTATTTTCGTCTTATCCAATCAACCACTTCTTGACTTTTTTCTGGTGACAGCGGAACTTAATCCGATGGGAATCGACTTGGGTTTGTAGATCGCTTCGCCAACTTTACGTTGGTGACTACTTTTTACTTGGAAAATCACCACGAAATTCGTCTTCCGCTGATGTTTTTTGCTCTATTTCTTCTTCTTCTCTGATCAACAATTTTTTGGCAGAATTCTGGCAACAACAACTTCGAACTCTGGCAAAACTCCGCCCAAATCTGAAGCCATGCTTTTCTGAATTCACTTTTTGCACCAAGGCATATCGGGGAACGACCAATGCTGGTAGGAAAAAAATCCGCAAAATCCACTACTAGCTACCTCTTCTTGTTCGGTTTTCCCCCTTATTCGGTGGGTAACTTCGTGATAAAATTCCTGCAATTTCAGGAGTTTCTAGCCATAGAAATTGGTTAGGGGTGATAGTCCGTGTGACAGAAATTAGACTAGTTCTGAGGGTATGACTGAAGACAGTACTGGTTGACCAGAGCTGTAACACCCCGACTCGGTTCACCCTTGAACCGACCCGGAAATGCTACCGGCGACCGAACCGTTCGATAATCTACTAGATTCGGTTAAGCCGACCCGGATCTACTCTCGGCGTCTTAAGATGAAGACCACCTATGTCTTCTATTCATTATTCACATCATGGTATTATATCTTACCACTCAATCATATTATCATGCTTTTCACTACCTCACATCAGTTCAAATATCATAAAAATATAAACAAAATATTAAACATTCAGTCACCAAATACATGTGTGTGCGAAAGACCTCATTGCTCCTCCGTCCAGGCTGGCACTTCTATCTCATAGGTGTCACCTACATATAATACAAAAACCGTCAGTAACGAGCGTTACCGGTCCGGAAAATAACTAATATCAAACTGGCACAGGAGAGTTAACCCTCCTGTTGAATAAAAATCATTTACTTCCTCAAGAACTCTCAAAAGGGCACTAACAGGAGCCGTCGCCCTCGAGCGGCAGCATCCCCCATCCATCTCATTCTCTTTCTCTTTCCTTAATCATCTCATCTATTGCGTCTTGCATCAAATATCATTCTCGTTCATCTCAGCCCTCTA
>JAVDBV010059522.1:0-15526 GCA_032619315.1 Piper longum
TTGTAAGATTCTGAGGCTAATTGCTAGATGTGACAAAGCTTGTTTCTTTTTTTTTCTGTGTTTTTTTTGTTTTGTGGATGGATGGATTTTGCAGATTTTGGTGAGTGTGCTGTAGGTGTTGTCAAGTCGATCTGCATTGGCAAATGTGTTTGATCTGTTGTGACGAATGTGTTGTTTGTTTTCTTATCAGTCGATCTAGTTTGGCACCAATGTTATCTTAGTTTTTGTCCAATATTGTCAAAATGTTTTTAATTGATCTATTTGGAAAATGTGTTGTTACTGTTTTTCATTCATCTATTGTGGAAAATGTGCTGTTAGTGTGTTTATAAATTGATCTTGTTCGGCAAATGTTATCTTTATGTGTTCAATTAGTCTATTTTTTCAAACGGTGTCTAACTGTTCTATTAGCGTGTATATCAATTATGTACTGTGGAAAATGATATTCTTACTGTTTGAATTGCTCTATTTTGAAAAATTATAGCTAAATGTTTTTAGTCGATCTATTTTGGCAAATGTGTTGTTTCTGTTTTCAATAGATCTATCTCGTCAAATTTTATCTGATCTTTGTTGGAAAATGTTAATTTATTGTTTTTAAATGAGCTATTTTGGCAAATGCTTTGTAATTTTAGATCTGATTTGGCAAATGTGGGCTAGCTGCTCCTTTGATTTATTTTATCTGGTTATTATCTTTTGCGTATTGTTTGTCAGATCTGGTGTTTATTTACATTTGTCAACACCAGGCTTTTCTTTTCTCTTTTGTTCTCTAATCTCATGCCAGATATTGATGCTGAGATGTGTACGTTTAGTGATTTCTGATAAAAATTTTGACCTGCTCCCTGTTCATAGAAATGATCTAGATTGAAATGGATGATGCTCTTCATTAGGCTTTCTGTTGGCTTTGGCATCCTTTTTCCAAGCTTGTTTGGTGCTGCACGCACAAGGATTAATTCATGCACTGTGGAATGGGATTGATTTAGCTTGGATTTACTAGATATTAACCTTGGACTATTTCAGGTGGTTATGGTGTTGCTACTGGTGGACCATTTGCTTATGGTTTATGCTACAACAAAGAAATGAGCCCAAGCCAGTCATATTGTGAACCAAATTACTTGTACCAGTGCACGCCTGGAGTTGACTACTATGGCAGGGGTGCTATTCCCGTTTACTGGTAATTATAGATCTACTTGTTACACATTTATCTCCATATAGTTATTTGGAAACTGAAAAAAAAAAATCAATCCTATGAACATTAAGCATAAGAATGGAACTGTTTTTTGTGGGTGATTTGTTGTTGATAATGCTGATAATTTCAGGAACTACAACTATGGAATCATTGGTGAGGGAATCAAGCTAAATCTGTTGGACCACCCAGAGCTGTTGGAACAGAATGCTACCATTGCTTTTCAAGCGGCTATGCACCAATGGATGACCACCCCACCCAAGAGGAAGCAGCCCTCCCCGCATGACGTGTTTGTCGGCAATTGGAAGCCAACCAAGAACGATACATTGGCCAAAAGGGTACCTGGTTTTGGAACCACAATGAACCTCCTCTATGGTGATTCTGTCTGTGGACAGGGTGAAATTGACTCCATGAACAATATCATCTCCCACTACCTATATTACCTGGATTTGATGGGTGAAGGCAGGGAGTCTGCAGGACCTCATGAGGTTCTTAGTTGTGCCGAGCAGGAGGCATTCAATCCTTCAACTCCGTCCAGTTCCACCTCCTAAACCTGATGTGCACCACACATTATCCCCTTGCAGAGGGACAAAAGAAAATAAGGGGTTTGCTTGATGGTTGTCCAGTGAATCGCTATAGTTGGATTTGTTTATGAAGTTAAGGCTGTGTAAAGTGAGTTCATTTCAGTAAATCGCTATATTTGATTTGTTTATGAAGCTAGGGCTGTGTAAAGTGAGTTCATTGCAATATGTTAATCTGCTATTGTGCGTAGAAGATGTATGATTCTTAAACCAATTAGTGTTGCTACGTAAGAAGTTGTGTTCTGTGCCATCCATTCTTGGATATAAATATATATATATATATACAGGGTTTTTTTTGGGTGTGCAAGCTTTTCTAGCTTTGCATTTTGATAATCAGAATTGTTGTTTGCTATGGCCTGTAGCTAGTGATTCTTTCTGATCATCTTCCATTTTCCCCAGATTGGTTTGTTTCTGATGTTTGCATAAAGCAAAACATCATCCACTGAGCTAAACAACACCGCTCAAGACCTCAAAATTTTATATGCACTTTTATTCTAGGGGCAACACAAACGGTCCAAAGGAATAAGCTTTCCATATTAGATGGCAAGAATTTAACTACATGAATTGCATGATGTGCTTATTGAGGTATCCACTTTGGTAATAGTTACCGACCTTCCACCTACTTATTGTTTAACTTTAGCTTCAATCTTACTCAGCAATCGAAAAATGGGCAAAAGTATGTGATCTTAATAGATAACAGCAATGGATGCAATTGCCACTTGGTAGGTGAGGCTCTGAGCGAGGCAGCCACTATATAATGCAAATTCATGGATCTGCCAACAGAAAATGAGTTTGTTGAACCGAATGAGTTGTGGCCACTTCAATATCCATCATGAGAAGTTGAATTGAAAGCATGGCCCTCTCTAACTGAGTCTTTTATTGGCCACAATTAGCATCCCACCCTGCAACAACATGCAAATTAAACAATTGAGTGGACCCAAGTTCCCAATTGCTTGTAAATATGGCCTGACCCTTGCATTACAAGCTCCTATATAAGTACCAATCCATGTATGGATAAGTATTTATCATCCCTAATGATCAAAGATGAGAGTCTTTACTACTATGAAATAATTTTGGTGCCTCTTAGCTTTTATCTCACAATAGGCTATCATATTTTCCTGTGGTGTAGCTTTAAAACAAAGAGAGATGACACGCCATGGAAAAAGTGGTATCTTACTATATTTCAGGTCAAACCATACCTCAAAACTTAGAACATATACCTATGTTTTCTGTTCTTATCATGGGTAGGTTGAAAATTCTGCAAATAATTCTACTCATATAGGATCAAGAGAAGAGAAGAAGGGAATGCTAGCGGTTCAAAGCTTGAGAAATGCCCTTGTGGCAAGCATACTGTCCTCCGCAATTGCTATTGCGATCAACACGGCTCTGGCAGTAATATCAAACAACGCCTACAATGGAAGAGGAATGCCTCAAGACTCCCTCTTCTTTGGGTTCCAGGAAGGGCCGGGCATTGCTCTGAAATACTGTATCTCGTCTCTTTTAATACTTGAGCAGTTCTGCATTGAGCTCCGTCGGAATTGCACAGCTGATCAATGCCGGATACTTGCTCAGCGTGCTGCCTTCAGATTCGTGCTTGTTAGCCAGTTGCGAAACAAAGCTAAAGCACGGCTGTTTGTTAACAGACACCGGCAACCGCCTACTCTTCGTTTCAATCCCACTTCTAGTTTGGATGCTGGGTCCGACGGCCACGGTGTTATCATCCATTGCAATAGTCTGGTTGCTATATGGGATGGACTTTCCTGGAGCTGGTTCTGTTTAGTAGATGGATACTAAGATTGGTTCCATATTAAAATTCAATTCTTGAAGCAGAAACTATGAAATGATGCCTCGGTCATGCCAGAAAAATGTATACAATATGCATTGGAAATAATATGAAAAGATATCTGAATACAGAATCATGTAAAGAAATAATGAACGTAGTTGATAGAACTTGAACAAAGTTGAAAACCCAAACTTTCTTGCAGATTTCTGATGTGGTATAATTTTCCCATTAAGCACAATCATGACGATGTTCTTCGTAAAGCACAATTAGCAAAGAAGCTGCAGCTTGTAAATTTCACCAATAATATATCATACTTTCATTTGCAACATGTAGAAAATGTGACAAAAAGAACATTGAAAAGAAAACATATTGTAAATTTTACAACTATGTACTTTTGTTTCTATCTTTCAAAATCCTGTAGAAAGAGTTCTGCTTCCTACACCATCAAGATACTTTGCTTCTCCAATGGTTAATGCTTTTTCACTTACTTTTACTCGCTAAAATAATTCCAGTTGTTTGGCATCAATGCTTCCATCCTCTTTCTTGCGTTCGCAAATTTATTCTTTACCACAAAAATAAAATAAAGTAGAGCATGCCATTTCCTTGAAAAATCCTGCATTACAACCAATGTAAAATGATGGTGGAAGTTCTACAAAATAAAAATTGATCTAGCATGACCACTCTACAATTGCAAGCACCAGTTTGTAATCTGTTTACAAAGCAAATGCATGACAGAACTCACCAATGTTATGCAAACGGCAAACAAGGGAAGCAAATGATGTGGTGGAAGCAACCGCAGTGAGCCATATACAAGTATGGTTGCCTCTATATGAATAATATACACATCACGCCAGAAGAAAAAAAAAATTGCCATGTTTCAACCTTGATTTCGTCTCCTTTTTCTCAATATTTCGGCCTCCCTAGCTATCTGAATATCTGAAGGCCACAGTGTCTGATGTATAATTTTGAAGATAAATCTTGGAAGCAAAGCCACAACTGTAATCAGTAATATTGTAAGCCAATAAGTCTTTGACCGGACCAGGTGGTAAATTGTCCTGTGAAGAAAGATAAAAGTTATTTGAGCTGGAAAATGGAGAAATCAGAGTAAGGGAAGAGAGAAGGGAGGAGATACTAACCAATAATTGGGGAAAACAGGTATAGAATCTAAAATCACCATACAGAAGTATGTTATGATAATGGAGCCCCATGTAGCAAGATGTGTAATTAGAACCCACCGTTGGATGTCCATTGCCAAGTGAACATTTACCAAAACTACCACCGCAATAGTCAACAAACTACCCAGGCTCCAGATGTCAATGTCTGAGTTTTGGAAAGTGAAGAAGGGTACATAGAAAAGAGCAAGACTTTGCCACAGAGTGTCAATCATCGTGAACCAAAAGAGATTCAAATTGTAACTCTCATGTCTGTGTCCAGCACCATAGAGCTTAGGATATTGAAGGAGTGTTTTGTGGCTCAAATCTTTGTCTAAAATACCTACCACGATTGTGGGAACGGAGGTATAAATTACTGAATAGAACACACTGCTCCAATCCGTCAAGGCCGATGTGGTTGAAAAGGCTGTGCATAATATATACCTACATGTGAAGAGAAATCAAGCGGTTAAAAACAAATTTAAATAATAAAGAAGAGTCTTAATAATCAACCACCTGACAATTATAGAATTTACCAGAACAACATAAGTACAAAGACAGCATTTCTGTAGAAGTTGTACAAAATCAGATAGCCAACTCGTCGATAGTTCCAGTGACCATGCACAAGAAGTAATCTTTTCAAAAACCGAAACTGTCCCATTGCAAAATCTGAGGCCATGACAGCCTGACGACCTTCCTGACCACATATGCCAACACCAACATCTGCCATCTGAATCATTGAAACATCATTCGCACCTGCAGGTATCATTAACTACCGATTTAAACATTTGATGTAATAAAAAGGTCAAATCAAAAGTATCACTTGAAACTGATGCAAGTTAATCTATGTAAAGTATTTTTTTTTTTTTTGAAAAAGACTTTATCAAGAAATAACTACAGTAGAAGGAAGTAAAATGTCTAACTAACCATCACCAATCGCTAACGTCATGTCATTTGTCCTACTTTTGATGAGATCAACAATCCCTGCCTTTTGTAAAGGAGCAACTCGACAGCAAAGAACCACCGTACAGGAAGTAGCCAGATCAAACAACTGTACAGGATACAATATTCATTATACACAGCGTGCAATATAATCCAGCCATTCCGACTTTAGGCAAACACATTCTATTTACCACTTTGCCATTTGATCATTTAGTGATTTTATTCTTGGCATAAGATAGGATTGACTTCTATATACTACCACCCTCCATATATATTGGTTCTTCCTAAATGTAGATAAAACCATGAAGTTACATTTCTAGTTTCAATAGATGCCAAACTTAAATACAAAAAAAATAATGATGAAATAATTAGTTCTACTTAAAACTTAAAATTACTGCCAAATTAAATAATTGTGGTGCAAAACCAAAATAAAGCCAAAGCATTGCCAGGAAACTCCTACTAGCATGTCATTACTTAATTGGTGGCAAGTACAATTTAAGGAAGATATGCAAACCTCCTGCTCCAGGTCTTTCTCCAAAATGTAGACAAGGCTGTTTCCATCAATGATGAGTGCCAATGGAATATTATGTGCCACACTTCCTCCTCTAGGTGATAAACTTTTTAAACTCAAGGGTGCATTTGCTAGTCCAGCTAAAGCAGAGATCTTGCGTTCATCAAAACTTTTCAAATGATCTTTATTAATGTTATTCCTTTGCATCACCTTCTTGCCCTTACCATTTGCTGATTGTATCCCATATTTGGATTTGGCATTTGCCAAAAGATTCTGGCATTCAGACTCTGAATTGCCATTAATAATTATTTGTTGCATGTTCTGGGTCAGAAGTCTACAAGAAAGAGCTATTGAAATAGCAGTCTCTTGCTTATCTCCAGTGAGCACCCAAACTTTAATACCTGCCTGCCTAAGAGCCTCTATGGTTTCTGGCACACCATCTTGCAATTTATCCTCAATTGCAGTCGCTCCAAGGAGATTTAAATTGGATTCTATAAAAGCAGCAGTTTGACGAAGTTTCACTGCTCTTTCTGACAAGGAAGTGCTTGCTTCTTCATACCTCACTTGCCACTCCTCAAGTTCTTGCCCAGTCAGATCCTTTGCAGCTACGACCAGAGTTCTCAAACCTTCAACCGAATATTCAGTTAAATGTCTCTGTGTTGCCTGCCTCATATAAGAAGACGAAGGCACATCACTATCCACAATTTCACTACTTTTTGATAGTACACTGAACATGGAACTGTCAGCACCTTTAACCAGAACCTTCACAGAGTTATCAGGAAATCGAATCACAACTGACATCCTTTTGCGTGTGCTATCAAATTCATGCAGACCCAATAAATCTAACCTGGAACAATTATGACATACTACATTACAAGTATTAATTGCAAAAATAAAGTGTTAAGCTACTTATTCCAAGTTTCAATAATTTTATAAAAAGCAGCAAACAGATCGGAAGACAAAACATAAAATCTCAAAGGATAAGACCTAGTGTATGTTTGACTACACTCTTGTAAAGGAACCGTCTCGAGTAACTACCACCACAACTCAAACATAATTTCTCTGATGGCATCCAATGAGAAAAAGAGTTGCAATGCGTTAAATCGACAGCCAATCTAACCAACAGCTTAGGGTTGTTCAGAGCACAATTAAATTCGATTTAGCTCGATACTCTGACTTGAAAAAACTCAACTCAAAGCTTAACTCAATATCAAACGAGTCGGGCCTGGGCTTGTACGTGCACAACTCAGGCTCAACTTGAAGCTCAATACTTTATAAGGAATAAGATTTTTGACCATATTGATCTTAAATTTCTTTATGCAAATATACCTAAATTATAAAATATCATCATACGATGTCAAATTTACATAAATTTATGCATGATTAAATTATCTTTTATGAATTAATATGAAAAAACGGTAGCAACAAATACAAATCAAGCTAACTCAAACTCGACTAGAACTCGAATCGATTCGAATATTTATTAGCTGGACTCGAACTCGTAATCAAATGAATCGAGCTTGAGTTGAGCAAAACTCGACTCGACTTGCCCTATGAGCACCACTATACCCCTACAATAGACTGAAGCAAAACATTGAAAAACAGGTAAGGAAAAAACCAGTAAACTAAAAGTGAAGGAAACACGCACAACATTTTCAAAGATATGCAGGTATCTTAGAAGTGGGGGAAAAAAATTAATTCCTTCTTACTTCAATATATCTAATCAACATAAAGCAAATCAATACAAAAGATTCAAAACTCTACCTTAATTTCTCACCATGGGCATCTACCACAATATGTCCTGACGTACGCTCAATGAGACTATAACCATAAGCAGATGCTGCAGCAACTAAAGCCTGCTCATCAGGGGACTCACCCTGATATTCAATTGATTCTATCCCGCTGACAAATTCAGCATCCAGTGAGTTAGAGGTAGAGTGTGTCACTATGGGGATAACAGTATTACATGCAGCCAGTGTGAGGAAAAATTCATGAGCTGCAATTCTTTCATCTCCACTTATATCACTAAGCAATAAATTTAACAGATCATGATCTACATAGATTTTCGCCGCCTTCCTCACCTTTGGATTTCCAACTTCTGAAATGAAAAAAAAAAAGAAAAAGAAATGGTGTCTAAATATTTCCAGTACTGCAAAATCTAAAATTACCAATTCTATTGGCAGAGCAGGACCGCACACATGCATTAAAATAAATGGTCTATGGAACATAATAATATTGGCAAATCATCAATATGTCTGTTTTGTGCACGTATAAAAGACATAAGTAAACAAAGCATATGCCAAGGAAAGATAAATCTTAACTACAATACAAAAAAAATGTAATCCCTTAAAAATCTCAGGGACATGTTCACCTGCACTTTGAACTTCTGCCAATCGGTCGACGTTGAGAGATTTACCAAAATTCCTTCCAAACACACTGGCTCTGCGGAACTCCATCTTGTTTTTGGTAAGAGTTCCTGTTTTATCAGAGAAAATATATCGAATTTGGCCCAAATCTTCATTTATATTCAATGATCTACACTGGAACCTTGAGCCAGAGCTGCTATCATACATCTCTCTATCCTCAATCATGAAGTAAGACTGACCCAGACGGACCAATTCCATTGTGATGTACAGTGATATTGGTATCATTATTTGGAAAACTATAATGGAACTCAAGAATGAAAAAAAGGTCTCCATTGCAATTCCATAGTATTTGTATTTCTTTCCATTATCTGGTCCATCAGTGAAATACCTCCTTCTGTAATAAGGCAATGTGTCAAGCTCATCTGAGTGTCGCACAAGCCAAAGTCCCATACCAACTGCCACAACTGCAGATGCAATGAAAAGAAACACTGATAACCACAGTGTCTCGCGATTCATGTAGCTCTCCAGCCTGCTTCTTTTGGAAGGAGATACAGCACTGTTCATCATAGCTTTTGTCTCCTGGCCAGCATATACAACCACACCAACAACCCAGTCTGTGTTCTTCAGCTGGCAACCACGCAAGATGATGTTTGATTGGCTAAGGGGAACTTTTTGACCATTGAACTCCATATTAGCCGTGAATTCATAAATATTCCTATTAGGCTGTTCACATCTTATAAGCCCTGCAGTGGAACCCCCTTCAAAAACAGCAGCTGTTGTTTCCTGCCGAGCATACCTAGTCTTCAAATTCGATTCTCCATCCAAATTCATCGTCTGAATATATGCAATCCCACTGGGATCACTGCTTCCCAGCAAAACCACGTCGCAGGGAATTGTCTCATCTGCACTGATCTTCACAACCTCTCCCGCTCTGATCTTCTTCCATTTCTTCATCTGGAACTGACCCGACTGCAGAACCAGTGCCTCTCTATTATTTTCCTTCCTATCCGATCTGTGCCGCCGCCAATCCTCATATCCATCCTTAATAGCAGTGACAAAGAGCACAAACAGCAGAGGAAACAGGGACACGGTCCTTCCAAACACCGCAAGCGGCGGAAGCTGATTCAGCGCTGCAATTGCCAAGAAATACATATAGGCCACCCGATGGAATTGGATAAACAGATTCTTGGGCAAGAACGTGATCACAGTGTACTTGCTTGTCCGAATCTCATTCCCGGTAAACTCGTACTTGTCATTGGTCCTCCTAGGATCATTTATGTAAATCAGCCTCGGCTCATCTTCCGGCGAGAACACATCATCAAACTGCACACTCTTATGCCGCGCCCGCTGCGCCTTGCCGTCATTCCCACCTTTCTCCACCCCTAACCCAGCCGGCCGCCCCATCTCCACAGACATTGAACTCTCCATCACCTCCCAAGACACTAATCGTATCCCACTCCGCACAGGTGACTCCACCACCCCACCACCATATCTCTGGCTGAACAGCGGCCTCGCCGAGTGGAAGTCTTCACCTCTAACTTCCTCACAACACACCGAGGCGGCATCCCCCCCCTCCTCCTCCACCTCCACCCCACCTGCACCGCCGTGCGAATCGTCGAAATTCGAAGAGGCAACGGACGTGGAAGGGCACAGGCAGCCAAAAGACGAAGGGTTGTTCGAGGACGACGACAGCAATGGCCGACCGCCGGTCATAAAGAACCCTCCCAACCACGCATCACAAACAAAACCCACCTCCAAATCGCAAAACCCCCCATCAAGATATCGACCTCGCACCTCACTAACAATGCAACAATCGCCACATTTCCATCAACAAAATGCAACAAATTTCAACCAAAGACAGCTACTTTCCACACCTCCGATTCGACACCAACGCCTATTGTTCGCAAAAAAGACAATTCGGCGCACAGGAACACCGACCTGGCCGCAAATCTAGACCAACGGAGCTCCAACACCGCCGGAAACTCCAGAGGGAAGACCCAGAATCGAGAACAGAAAATTGTGCGAGAAAGATCAAATCTTTTGGGGGGAATCTAGGAGAAGAGAAGCAATCAAGATGTCGGGCGGGGAGCTATGGGGGAGAGAGGGAGGAGTTGGGGTGGTGGGGGAAGGGAGGGGCAGGGGGTGAAAGGTAGGGAATCAATGGCGGGGCATGAATGGTGTGACCGACTTTGTCTGAGGCCTGGTGCTTCTTCTCTCCTCCATGGATCCCCTTCTTCTCTTTTCTCATTTTATTATTATCATTATTACTATTATTATTATTATTATTATTATTATTATTATTATTATTATTATTATTATCGATTATTATTATTATTATTACCTATCTAAAAAATTAATTATTTAAGTAGATTATATGGTTGCATTTTTATTAAGGATGTAAACCAGCCTAACCTACTCGTGAGCTTTTATGTTAGACTCGACTTACGCTTGTTAATTTTATACTTGAAAAAATATTTAGCTCAAAATAGGTAAATTAATTAAATAGCAAGCAAAGTTTTAGCAAATAAGTGTTCGGCTTGACTTGCTCAAAACTCGAACTCGATATGTTTAAACTCGAAAAAATATTCAGCACGACTTGATTCGTAAATATTATTAAGGTCATATTGAACTTATATAGTGTTTAAATTTTTTTTTGATTCTATATAAATTGAACACATAAACATTCACTAAGCTAAAACTCGACTGGAGACACTATAAATTTTAGACAAGCTCGACTCGATCGTTTATATTAAAGCTCAACTCGGCTTATTTTATATCAAGCCAAACTTAAGCACACCCTTGCTCGGCTCAACTCGACTCGTTTATATCCCTAATTTTTAAGACTAAGATAAAATTACTTTTATTATTAACTATTTTTTTAATCTAAGATCTCGTTAATACAATTATATCAGTTGGTACTAATTTTTCTCCTTTTATTTAAAGGGGAAGGAATTGATTTGTCTTATTAATATTTGACTAGGAATTGTGCAAAGATGAGTTTGTTTATTGTCTATTTTATAAGGTAAATTTGTAATATAATTTATTTTCATGCGCATGAAATGATAATGAGTAATATTATAAAATATTTAAAAAACATCCATGTAAAAAAATTCAATAACAAATTAATATTTTTGAGAATAAAAATAAAAAAATAATATTACAAACTAGTTAAAAGATACTGTATTAAAAATCTTGAACTCTTATATACTTGTACAGATATATTTTCGCCCATCCCAATGCCCATGACCCGTTATATGATATTTTAGTAACAAAATCTTTAGGTATGTTATTCTTTTGAACGAGTCAACATTAATGAACTGACGTGCTAAGGAGTATGTGCCAGCTCATATACACTTATAAACAATATTTGGTTGGTTAGGTTGTCAACTGACATAACTACATGATTTGAATTTTTTATGATAGTTTTGATTCTTGTTTAGTTTCAATAATCTTCAATTTATTTATCAATGTTCTCATTAGTTCCCCATTATTTGAATTTTTTATGATAGTTTTGATTCTTGTTTAGTTTCAATAATCTTCAATTTATTTATCAATGTTCTCATTAGTTCCCCATTATTGGAATTTTTTATAATAGTTTTGATTCTTGTTTAGTTTTAATAATCTTCAATTTATTTATCAATGTACTCATTAGTTCCCCATTGACATCTTTCGTTTCATATTAGAACAACTCCTCTTAGCCGAACGGGGTTATCCAATAATACGGTGGATGTAAAAATAAAAATGCATGCAGATGGATCATATTATGACAAACAATTATGTTTAGAAGTATAACATACTAAAAATAATTCAAACCTCTTTAAAAAATTATTAACCATAAGAGCAAACGATGTTATATTATATGCAACATGTAAACTATGATATAAAGTAAATTAATTATCCAAAAACGAAGTCAATTATAATACAATTATTATTAAATTATACTCAACACTTAAAAATTAAAAGACGAAATAAGTAAAATTGATTATTTTAATAACTGGTTAATTAAGGGTTGTAATATTGGTTAATTAGGAACTTTAATCTATTTATAGTCCAATGGATATGATTGTTTATTAAATATATTTAATAAATAAATTAAGTGTAAATAATATTATATTATAATTGGTTAATAAGATAAAATTAAATATTTATTATGTCTAAAATAAATATTTTTTAATAGTGTTAGTAACAAATCATTCATGATAGTGTTATTATTAAACATTTTTTTCAAGTTTAATTTTAAGCACGAATTTAATGTAATTGGTTATGTTGATAAATAGTCGATTATGGTCAAAAATGAGTTATTAAAATATAATAATATAATAAGTGTAAGTTATTAAATCTTATTAGCATGCGATAAAATAATTAAAAATTGAACCTTACTCAAATGAATAATTTAAACTAATTCATTAATAGTATCCTTAAATTATGATAATACAAGTTATTTAAAATAATCTAATAAAAAAACTTAAATAATCGTCGAATAAATATGTCGAATCATTAAAAAAATTAATAAATTATTAAAAGTGTACCTAATTTTTTATTAACAGAATAAGAAAATAGTTAATTGTTTTTCATTAATTCAGTGTTAAGAAGTAATATTAATTAAAAGTTTAAATAATCTCTAAGATGTTGAAATAATTAACGCATCAAAAAAATACACTTAGTATTAGTAATTAAATACATATTAGTAAGTTAATAATTATTTTATTATTGACTAAGATGAATTGTAATTTGAATAATTAATTTAAAAGGTAAGGTGTGATTAAATTGATTTTCTCACAAGAATAATTAATTATCTCATCAAACATATTATAATTACATAAATTTTAAAAATTATTTTATTTTATATTTGCTTGACACATGCTTTAATTTGTTAAGTTATGATAATAAACCATGATGTAATTAAATCATTTCATAACATTCATTATTTCTCATAATTATATATATTGTCTCGTACAAATTAAGATCGTATTTTATAATTGTGAGTGCCTCGCCTCCATATAATTAATTAAAATATTATATATTATATTTTGACGGCCGAGCCGATGAGGATGGCGATAGAACTCGAACAAGGAGTTTTTCTAGTACCCAATGATCTCATCTGCATCAAGGCATGGGAACCTGGAACCCATTTGTTAACTGAAGCATAGCTCTGCGCCAACTGCACATAGTTTCCGGCAGAAACAGGCTTCTGTGCCACGATTTCTCCCGCAACTATTTCCCCAAGTTCAGCATTCTTGTGAATCCTACAAGCATCAAGAATTATACCAAGAGCACCTGCATTTGGCTTTGGCAGAACTTTACATAACCTGACTAAGTTATGTGCTTCCCGCAATCTTCCAGCTCGGCAAAGAAGATCGACAACGCAAGCGACGTGCCCTGATTGGGGGAAATCCCAAACTCAGATGTCATACTATTGAAAACATTCAAGCCTTCAGAAACCAGTCCAGAGTGACTGCAAGCCGAAAGGACAGATAGGAATATGATCTGATTTGGTCTGATTCCGGTTCGCCAGAATTTCTTGTAAAACATGAGTGCAATCTCTCCCTTCCCATGATTTCCGTATGCAGAAATCATTGCACTCCATGTCACCAAATCCGAACTAGAAAGTTGATTGAAACACATTTCAGCAGACACCATCTTGCCACATTTCGAGGACATGTCAATCAATGCAGTCACAACCATATCCAACAATTTGACACCATGTCTAAGGATGAAATTAAGAACCCACATTTCTTGATGAAGCAGTCCTAGAGAAGCACAAGCTTGAAGAAGGGAAACCACAGTAATGTGATCCGGCCTCTCACCTTACAATTTCATGTCTTTTTGAGCAGCATGAATGCTTCCAC
The DNA here is from genome assembly GCA_032619315.1 of Piper longum. Taxonomy (NCBI): domain Eukaryota; kingdom Viridiplantae; phylum Streptophyta; class Magnoliopsida; order Piperales; family Piperaceae; genus Piper; species Piper longum. Next base: position 14,364 of record JAVDBV010059522.1, read on the forward strand.
CACATGACCGTTCTGGGTATAACCAGCAATGGGGGAACTCCATGAAACCAAATCTTTACATTCCATTGCATTGAAAAGAAGCTCACATTGCCTAATGTGTCCACACTTTGCATACGTAGTTAGAAGTGAGTTTTGAGCTGCTGTGTCTAGCTCCAACCTTCCTTCCAATCACATAGCCATGGATAGATGGACCTAAAGTAAAAGACACTAACTGTGCACAAGCTGCCACTGCAGAAGCTATAGTTGAAGAGGAAGAAACAACATTCGAACTCAGCATTTGGCAAAAAACAACCAGTGCTTGATCAGCACACTGATTCTGGACGAGGTCTGCGATAATTAATGGTAGTCCACGTTTTCACATCCCTCTCCTTTAGCCGCATAAACACACCCAATGCCTGCATCGTTCCTTGACATGCCAAGTACATTCCCACAAGAGCAGTTTGTATGTGTGCATCTGATTCATAACCAAAGATAATGATCTGAGCATGAATGCATCTACCCACATCAATATCTCTTTCCTCAACGACTGTAGAAGCCAGGGAAGCAAAGGTCTGATGATGAGGCTCAGTTCCTTCCACCTTCATCCTGATAAACAGCCTCACTCGCTCGTCGAACCATCCGTTCCGACAATAAGCCGATAACAACGAAATTCCACGAAACAACATCCAACTCAACCATCCCATCAAACAGCTTCCTTGCAGGATCCACGTCCCCACACCGGCCAAAAACATTCAAACGAACCTCCTGATAATACTCAAACCCAGACAAGCATGCACAAGCATGCACACACTGCAAACCAACCACCTCCACAGCCCCACTGAACAAGCTCAAAACAGTGACCGAATTAGCTTCAACTCAATGCTTCCTCATCATATTATACAGATGAAGAGACTACCTATATCCCCGTCGTGCGAATAGCGCACGACGCTCATCTTCGGCATTTCGTAGAACAACCTACGCGCATGCTCGAAAGCCCCGCATTTGCCATACATGTGAATGAGGGAGGAGGCGATATGTACGTTGGAAGAGTGCCCGTGCACGACGACCTGCTCGTGGAGCAAGACGGGGGCGGCGGAGCAGGCCTTGAGGAGAGCGGGGAAGAGGCGGGCATCGCCGAGCATCATTGGGGGTAGAGGAGGCGAGAAGTGTGCTGTTCGAGGTCG
>JAVDBV010059524.1:0-11769 GCA_032619315.1 Piper longum
GGCCGGGCCGAGGCGCACCGGGGGCTCAGATTCAAGTTGGGCCAGACGCCGTCGACTTTGGTCCACGTCCGGCGGCCCGGGTCGAAGAACTCAGCCGAGGAGCTGAACCGTCCCTGCGACTCGGTGCCGTACCCGCTCACCACCCAGAACCCGGGCCGGCCTTCGTCCCCGGCGCCGGCGGCGCCATGGCACTCGTCGCGCTCGTCGGCCATATCCGGCAGCGGATGCCACCGGTTGGCGTCGGGGTCGTAGACCTCCGCCGACCGGAGCGCGTTCTTCTGGTTGTCGTGGTCGCCCGCGACGTACACGGCCGAGCCCACGGCGGTGCAGGCGACGAACGACCTCGCCGTCGACATGCTCGCTCCCGTCTGTTGTGGTGTATACTATGAAGACAAAGGATGAAGTGTTGGGAATTTTCCTTAAATGGAAAAAGATGGTGGAGACTCAAACAGGGAAAAGAGTCAAATGCCTTCGTACATGATCCATTTCAAAAGGTCTGTGAAGAGGAAGGTATTATCAGACACTTCACTGTCAACCACTTGTTGGGCCCTTCGGGCCCCAAAAGTGACTTGTAACAGGTTCATGGGCCTCTCTCAATCCAAAAGCTAGCTTAAGAATTAAGGTTTTTCCATTAGCCTATATACAAGTCACTTGTTGCCTCCAAATGGGATGTGGGATTAACCCAACACAATTCTCTCCTCCCTCTTGCATTTGCTGGAAGACTAATCGTTGACATGTTCAACTGCAGCAATTGGCAGAGGACAGCAATCCAGCTGTGGCGGTAGCAGCATCCAAAGCAATAGATGAACTCAGAAGGCAATGGGAACTAGAAGACGGAGACAATTTTCGGTTTACAATGAATGTTCTTAAAGCAGGCGAGACACAGGATGGTTCAGAGAACTTGGAGCAGAAGGATACTCAATGTACACAATAACTGATTCTCACTAGCGGAGGCATGTAGATGCTTCATGAAAATCAGTTTGGATTCCTACGTAAATGAGGGGCAAAGATGAAGCAGCCTCACCATGATGGCTGTTGTCAGCAGACTGTTAGACAAGGATCCGGTATGCAAATATACTGTAAAAGCTCAGGAAGGATACTCCTATTGCAGGGCTTAAAAATAGGAGGTAGGTTTAATGCCATGTGGCCATGTACAAATACAGATATAGAGCTACCCTGGTTGCAATATGTAAGATAGATGGGTGGCTTGTGGCTACCAATGAAAGCTAAGGTTTCCATTATCACCATATGCAATTCCTTCAATGTGGACCTTATACTTTTCTTTTATTAGGAAAATTGAGATGTATTGATGCCAAGTTTTAAATTGCCAGAAGTTGGACTTTGAGCTCTACTTTCATTGTATCAAAAGATGATAGTTTACTTTAGAAGATTTGTATGAGAACTTGGACGATCTGGATTGTAAGATTAGACGGTGGTGAAATCATAGATGCACGACTCGGCCGATTCTGTGCGGAATCGGCCGATCACCCAGGCAAAACCACATGGTGGGAGCAACATAGTATAAGTTGCCCCGGACTGCAAAAGATAGCTATTATAATATTTAGTCAAACTTCTTCATCATCGGGTTGTGAACGTAACTGGGGCACTTTTGACCAAGTACATACCAAAAAAAGAAATCGACTTGCCAGGAAGAGAGTCAATGATCTTGTATATATTCATTACAACATGCGGGTCACAAAAAACGAGTTGAGGTGGAGGCATAAATATGATGTAGTTAGTGAGCATTTGAGTTTAGAAGACTCGTTAGATGAGTGGGTTGGAGAACGGGACAACCCATTCCCATCGGTATATTCAACTAAAGATTATATCTCATTCATGATTTTCAGTATTATTTTTTTTTTTGAATTGAAATGAATAGGGTAAGACTTTTGTATTCAGGATGATTTCTTTGGTTCAAATGTTGGCAACAATGATGGTGAAGACGAAGATGTCGTTGTTGCAAATGAAAGTGATACCACATTGAGAACTTCAATTGGATCGTGTTCTACTGCGTTTGAAGGTTTATCTTTGCTACCTGAACCTGAGGGACTTCATCTGATTGAGGGTTCTATGCCTCCTTTTACACAGGGATCTCATGTTGATGCACATGGTAGCTCTACTCTTCCCATTGGTGATAATGATTCAGACTCCGAACATGTTTCAGATGATGAATTAGATGATCTAAAATTGTGTTGAACATTCATTTTTTGGACTTGTATTAAATTGTGTTAATTGTGGTATTGTGATGATAAATTGTGAATAACATTGTGGTATTGTGATGATAAATTGTGAATGCTCTTTCAGGTATGTAATTATATAAAGTTGTGTTAATTACATAAAGGGTATGTTCTTCCAGGTTTGTCTTTATTTAAATTACTGAAAAAGTATGTTCTTTCAGTTATGTTCTTATTTGTTTTTTCATGTATGACTATGCCGTTGGATTGTCATAATTACATACCTTTATGATTGTTGTATAAATACCTAAATTTGTATTTTCATGTTGAGAAATTATATAATTATGAATTTCAACTATTTTTGTTATGAGTTATCAAATTTGTTTATAAAATCGATTCGGACCGATTCCGATTCCGATTTCGATTCAGACCGATTAAAAAAAATAATTTTTGGGCAATTTAGACCGATTCCGACTCTTTAAAAAATCAATTCTGATTCCGATTCCGAATCATGCGACTATGGGTGAAATTACACTGGTTATTGCCTATGTCACGCCCATTATGGAAGCACGGAGTCTTAGCCGTTGATGATCTGTCACGACTCCGAGCTTCTCCACGTCCCTGTGGGCACCATTTGCAAGTTGTGCTCGTGAAATTATCAAACAACTTAATCCTTTTAAATTTTGCACCAGTTTTGAAGGCTTGAAACATGATTCCAAAAAGTTGATGCATACTTAAATTTAAAAGTTTCTAAGGCTTGTTTGTCTGGGTGCTAAATATCCAAGAAATTATCATGAATAATTAATTTTTTTGATTAATATTCTAAATATACAATTAATATGTAAAAGTTATAATTTTAAAGCACTAAATAAAATTAAAAACTTTAGGTTCATCGTATTGAAATTAATATTCAATTTAAATATTATATGTTAGACTAATTTACTCTTAATTTGTAATTTAATCACTGTTTAAATTCATTTCAATTTAAATAATTAAATTAATTTTAATAATTAAAATTTTATAATACTAATTTTTTGTGGGCCGATATTTTTTTATCACTTTTATTATTTTTTGTACTTGTATTTAAGATCAAAATAGTTAATTCATATTTATTTATAATTATCCTCAGCATAATTTACACTTAACTGTTATCTTAACAGTACATAAAAGTAGGCAATTGTACATCAATATATATTTTTTACTCTTTTCATATTTTATGCATATTTCACAAAAAAAAATAATTAATTAATTAAATGTTGTTACAGAATTAATGTTTTTGAACAAAATGTAGTCCAACCGATTTAAGTGGCTGCAAAAAACTTCCTGATTAGGTTAACTTCTCGGCGTGGTTGGTTTCCCGCCAATTCCCTTAGTCTCCCCCGCCGCTTCCCCTTCCCCTTCCTCTTCCAGCCGAAGGCCGAATCTTTTTGCTCAAAACCTTCGCTTTTGTTGATAAAGATTTCATCTTTCGCCATTTTGAGAGCCATGGAAGACGGTAGCTTGGAGCCGAACAAGCTCCCCGAGCTCAAGCTAGGTCTTTCTCGTGACACCTCTTTCTCTCCTCTAACGTTTGCTTCTTTGTTTTTTTGGGTGTTAAATGTTTTGGTTTTGTGAATGTCAGATGCGAAGCAAGCTCAAGGGTTCATCTCATTTCTCAAATCCCTACCTCTGGTAATCTGGTTTTTCTTTAATCTGCTTCAAGCTTGTTTTTTGTGTCCTTTGTCTTTGAACGGTATCGTTTTTTTTTATTCTTTTCCTCATGCACTGATTGGAATGGCGCGTCTTTGTTGCAGGACGCCCGAGCTGTACGCTTTTTTGATCGACGAGTAAGTTCGAGAGAGCTGATTATCACGAGGTTTTATTTTTTGAAAAATTTTCTCGTATGATCTGCCTGAATGGTTTTTGTATTGTGCTTCTCTCACAAAGGTGCATCCCATAAATTGTTTCCACATGAGGGAGTGTAATTTATGTTTTGCTTCGCCTTTCTGTACCAGCTTTTCTAGTACGCGTCATGTGGTCTTAGCAGCTTTAGTTTTAAGTTTTCATGAGTTACCAAGTTCAACGTTGAAGCAGTTTGTTCTGCTTACTAACAAAGTTCTTATTAGAGAACATAAAGCAAAGGATAAAACACTTAGGTCTGTTTTTCCATTCTCATTATCCTTCATAATCAATCTTTATATATCATGTATATTTTGAGTGCTTAATCTTGCTTTTCAAAAAATGTGACTCATTTATGAATAGTGCGTCATCTTCTAGTCATTATTCTGATACCAATAATGTTGACATTTAAGTATTAATCTTTATGATTAGGGATTACTGCTTCTGCATCTCGTCCGTGCTTAAATTATGTGCTTTAAGATTTGTAATTAGTCTCTTTAGTTTATGATATTTTATTGCCATGCATCTTTCTGATCATAATGAGTTTTCAGGACTATTATACTGCTCATGGTGAAAATGCAAATTTCCTCGCTAAGACTTACTATCACACAACTAGTGCTTTGCGTCAACTGCGGGGTGGCTCTGATAGTATATCAAGTGTTAGCATCAGCAAAAACATGTTTGAAACAATTGCTCGTGATCTCTTGCTTGACAGAGCTGATCATAATGTGGAGCTGTATGAAGGGAGTGGATCGAATTGGAGGTTGTCAAAGACTGCAAGCCCCGGAAACCTTGGAAATTTTGAGGATGTTTTATTTGCAAACAATGATATGCAAGATAGCCCAGTTATGGTGGCTGTATACCCGTCCATGCGTGAAAATCAGTGCACCATCGGACTTGGGTATATAGACTTAACCAAAAGAATGATTGGGCTTACTGAATTTCTTGATGATAGTCAATATACCAATGTGGAGTCAGCCTTATTAGCTCTAGGATGTAAAGAGTGCCTACTACCAAAAGAGACTGGAAAATGCCATGAGTTGAGGTTTCTTTATGATGCCATTGGAAGATGTGGAGTACTTCTGACAGAGAGAAAAAAATCTGAGTTCAAGACAGGAGACTTGGTGCAAGATATCACTCGGCTAATAAAAGGGTCAATTGAACCCGTTCGAGAGTTAGTATGTGATCATCCCCTTGCTTCCGGGGCTCTTGGTGCATTGGTAAGCTATGCTGAATTGCTAGCTGATGAGAGCAACTACAGTATTTATACTGTTAAGAAATATAGTCTTAAAAGCTACATGCGGTTGGATGCTGCTGCTATGCGGGCTCTGAATGTTTTGGAAAGTAAAACTGATGCAAACAAGAACTTTAGTTTATATGGTTTATTGAATAGGACTTGCACGGCGGGCATGGGAAAGAGATTATTGAACAGGTGGCTGAAACAACCTCTACTTGATGTAAATGAGATTAATTGTAGGTTGAATTTGGTGCAAGCTTTTGTGGAAGATGCTGCTATTCGTCTTGATTTGAGGCAGCACTTGAAGAAAATTTCTGATATTGAGCGACTGATGCATAATCTTGAGAAGAAGAGGGCTGGTCTTCACCACGTTGTTAAGCTTTATCAGGTTATAATATTGCTTTGGTATCTGCTGAACATTTTATTTATATCATATTCCAGTAGTATAATGGATTTTGCATATGCTATTTATCAGATATGTATAACATTCCTGCAATTTCTTATTATCTTCCAGTGAAAATTGGCAAAATCATTTCCTTCTTTTCTTCTGAAACCATTTAGTACTTCTTCAAATTATCTTTATATAACTTCTGTTTATTTTGTGGTCCCAGTCAAGTATTCGGCTTCCTTATATTAAAAGTGCTTTGGAGAGATATGGCGGACAATTTATGTCTCTGATCAAAGAAATATATGTAGATCCTCTAGCTCTTTGGACGGATGATGACCATTTGAACAAGTTTATTGGTCTTGTTGAAGCTTCTGTTGATCTTGATGAACTCGAGAATGGTGAGTACATGATATCATCTGGCTATGATCCAAACTTATCTGCTTTAAAGAGTGAAAGGGATGCAGTGGCAAAACAAATTCATAATTTGCACAAACAAACGGCCATTGATCTTGATCTGCCTGTGGATAAGGCTTTAAAATTGGACATGGGAGGCCAATATGGGCATGTATTTAGAATCACAAAGAAAGAGGAACCGAAAGTTCGCAAGAAGCTGAGCACTCATTATATTGTTCTTGAAACTCGCAAAGATGGGGTGAAGTTCACAAACACAAAGCTGAAAAAATTAGGTGATCAATATCAAAAATTGCTCAATGATTATACAAGTTATCAGAAAGAGCTTGTTACTCGTGTAGTCCAGACTGCCTCAACCTTTTGTGAGGTAACTTTTAGAGTGGGATCTTATGTTCTTTTGTAATTTTTGTATCAACCATTCTCTGTAGGCTCTTTTGAGTATTTCTGCAATTACAGGTTTTTGAGTCCATAGCGGGCATTCTTTCTGAGTTGGATGTCTTGCTTAGTTTTGCTGATTTGGCTACTGGTTGTTCAGCACCTTATGTCAGACCGGAAATTGCTCCTTCAGTAAGTTTTTTTTTTCAAAAAAAAAAAAGTTTCTCCTGCAGGCTGCAAAAAAATTGATACTTCAAAATAGCTGTTTTGCTAAGAATGCCATATACTTGTTTGGCTGCCTAGGAAGTAGGAAACATAACTCTTGAAGCAAGTAGACATCCATGTGTAGAAGCTCAAGATGGTGTGAATTTCATACCCAATGACTGTGCCCTTGTATGTAGCTCAAACTATGCATCTTCTTTTCTCTTTTTTGATTTGAGTGATTGATCTGGCTCCCTGCTTATATGCTTTTGATTGCCCAATAATGTAGGTACGTGGAAAGAGTTGGTTCCAAATTATCACCGGACCCAACATGGGTGGAAAGTCCACATTTATTCGCCAGGTGAAGCCTTTCTTTCCCTACAGTTGAATGAGCTATGCATGATCACATGCAAGAAAATGTTATGCGCTGTTTTTTTTTAACTTATGAAGCAAGGAGGAGAGTCCATAGTTATGAACACAAGTGTGTGTTTTATTGAATATAGTGAGGCATCTGGATTTTAGTACCTTTTCTTCTTGAATCATTAAACGACCATGTAATACATAATGCAGCTGTTCCTGCAGGTTGGCGTGAATGTGCTAATGGCACAAATTGGTTCTTTTGTTCCTTGTGATAGTGCAAAAATCAGTGTTCGTGACTGTATATTTGCTCGTGTTGGTGCTGGAGATTGTCAGGTGAAGGATATTTACATTTTTTGATATGCCCTGGGTTTTATCATACTCTGTAGAACCTACCTTTATCCTGCAGACCATGATCCTACTTCATTTTATCCTTCGAAAATCTGTGGCATCCACTTGAAGAAGTCAACATCCTGTGTACTGATTGTTTCCCAGGATTGCTAGAAATATTGCTTAAATATTTTATTCTTTGCTGAGAATGACTGATATTTTTTGTTAATTGCCTGGGTATTAAGAAAACTTTCAAGTCCTGTTTAGTATTCAGTGGTTTGCGTTTCCTAAGATGGATTTCTTCTCTTCCACCTCAATCTTCTTTTCTAACAACAGTTAAGATCTATAGCAATGCCGGGCTACTGGCAGCTTTGGGAGGTTGGTGGCCTATTTCTCAACATGTTTGTGCTTCTTTTTTGCAGCAACGTGGAGTTTCTACATTTATGCAAGAAATGCTTGAAACAGCATCAATATTAAAAGGAGCTTCTGACAAATCATTAATTATAATTGATGAGTTAGGTCGTGGGACATCAACTTACGATGGATTTGGTTGGTATTTTTCCTTGCTTATCTTTAAACAGACAAATGGTATGATCTATTGCCTTAATCTTAAGCTTAGTATGATCCATTCAATAATTGAGTACTGTTACCTGTTGCTGTCCAATTACTTCTATTTTACAGTCACATAGCGTACGGAGCAATATCAGATTTTTTCTGGCCTCTTTAACATACTGCAATAAACTCTGTTGACTAAGAGCAACGCATGCTTGGTTCCATTGGTGTGTTTTGTGCTTGGTCAAGCTTATCAGCAAAAAATTTCATTGATGGAGAATATAAGATTTGACATGAAGGGTTAAATTTATTATGACAGTTTTAAAAGCTTGCTTTGCTTAAAAATGCTATCTAGTAGGTTTCCTTGAAGCAGACTATCAAGTTCCATCTTGTTACCCTTACTATTTGGCTTTTCCTTGATTTTTCCAAGGTTTATATAATTATCAGTTGTTATGAGGCTTTTTTATTTATATTTATGACTATTCAATAGCATTGCTTATAGAGAATTCTAGGTCAAGCATTGTTCATTATGCTGGGGCTTTATGGATTTCATATCAACTATGAATCGCTCACACATTTTAACCACCAACCCATTCAGGAACAAAATGACAAATTTTTGCTCTAGATGCACTTCCAATCACAGCCTTTGGAAAGGAGGGGAATTAGTTAATGTTATAGCATCATCATTAATTATTTACCTCTTTGGATTGTTGGCTAGGCATCACGAGATGTATTCATATAGTCATCTTCTCTTTCCAAGTGGAAAAGGAAAAAAAATCCAGTCTGCCTGTACATGAACAACAAATGTTCAATGTAGTTTGGTAATTTCTTTTAGATGAGATCTTAGGATGCATTCAAATGAAAGTTATTTTGAACTATTTGGAAAGGTTCCCCTCCAGTTTTTGTTAAATTGGACCTGTTTCATGGGGTGATACTAATTTGTTATCTTTACTTATGGTCCGTTTGGTTGGCATGAAAATAGTGTAAATGAAAAAAAAATTCATATGAAATAAAAATGCAATGAGATGAAATTTTAAAAATTTCTCTTACATGTTTAAATAGTAAGAAAATAAGATGAAAATGAAATATTCCATACCATGCGCATGCGCATGTGCCTTCTAAAATTTCCTTCAATTTTTTTTTTTTATTTTCATAAGAAAATATTGCTTTGTAAAATTTTTATATAGACTTTGACTGAAATTAAAATTTCTTTTAACTAAATTTCAAGACATCCAAATACAAGAAAATTTATAGCCTCCAAATTTACATTTTTTTCATGTAATTTCAGGGCAATCAATGAGACCCTTGGGAGTGTAATATTCTTGCTAGCTGCACGTTGTCATTTTATCATTCAATTCCCATGTTGTCTTGCTCATAATCTGATGTGATGTGTTTATTTAATTTGTGTAATCAGGTTTAGCATGGGCTATTTGTGAGCACTTGGTCTCAGTCACTAGGGCACCAACTTTATTTGCTACCCACTTTCATGAATTGACTGCATTAGCAAATGGAGATAATTGTCAGGGAATGCCTGCACATGGTGTTGCAAACTATCACGTGGGAGCTCATATCGATTCATCAACACGGAAGCTAACCATGCTTTACAAGGTTTGGCATCAATTGAAATTTGTCTTATTGCCAAAATTGGAAAATATTATTTTTTTTTTATTGTCGCTGGTGGTGTGCGAATTTGAGGCTTTTAGCATACAATTACCTTGTCAGTTTGGTTTATTTATGACACATTACATTTTGGTTTGGTATTTAATGTCATTAAAAACTGATCCCCTGACCCATGCACTTGATCCATGTGAAACAAATGTTTATATTGATAAAAGAATTTAATAGCAGAGCGCACTAACCCCTCCTATGAACTTTGTTGTGCGTGTATAATCTGGCTAGGACAAATGAGATATTACTTCCAAAAATGTTAAGGTGTTTGTGTGATCCTTCTTTTATTAGGTTGAACCTGGAGCATGCGATCAGAGTTTTGGAATTCATGTGGCAGAATTTGCAAATTTCCCAGAAACTGTTGTGGCTCTTGCTAGAGAAAAGGCTGCAGAGTTGGAAGATTTCTCTACAGCTTCTAGCCCAGACTATGAAACAGAAGTGAAGGTTGTGTGGAGTGTAGTTATCCAACTCTCATGCAAAGACTTCATGGAATTCATAATGATGTCACTTGCCCCTTATCATATAAATGTACTTAGTAAAATCAATGCCTGTGATTAATGTAGCTGTCCATTAATTATTGGAAAAAAATTGTCAATGCTTTGCAGGCAGGAGTAAAACGTCAGAGGGCTTATGATGCGGACGATGCAGCTAAAGGTGTTGCCAGGGCCCGAATGTTTTTGAGGGAGTTTTCGTCTCTGCCACTGGAACAGATGGATATCAAGGTTGCTTTAGAGATTGTGGGTAAAATGAGATGTGATTTAGAGAAAGATGCAGCAGGCTGCCGTTGGCTGCAGCAGTTCTTCTAACCAACGGAAGATAGATACTATTAGCCAATTTTGTCGCCAAGGTTTTCTTCCTGTTTCCTAATGGTGTGCAGCGATTTTGTCGGGGGAGTTCAAGCTGTTACACTATCGCCACGCTGTTTACCTCTTACGAGTTTTGAGTAAGTTGAATGTTTAGGTGTTCGAATTCTGGTACTCTGCATCCGATTGTGTACATAGTAAACGTATTAGTGCAAGCTAATTAAATCACTTCCTCATGCAAAAGCATAAACACATACACTATCGAACATCTATTACATAGCTCGTTAATTTGTTGCCTGATCCTCGTGCATTCGCAAGCAAAATCATAGCTCAAGTAGGAAAATCTTACGGACGTTAGAAATGACTGTTCATCATGACAATTTAATCGTTGAAGCACGGTATCTTTATAGTAATTTGGCTTTGTGTGCACTATTGTTACCCGATTCTTATACGCCTTTGCATGGATATAAGCACATTTTAAATGTCATGAACAACACAACCTGCAGTCGGTCAATATTGCGATTTATTCGAAGTCTTTTTTTATTTGGAGGTCGAAGTCTTTTCTGAATATTTAAAAAACTAGATTGGAAGTATAAGAAAGATATAAGGGGGGACCAAATCATCAGTTTTTTTGTCGATAGCAAGACTTACTAATATTCAATCTGCGGCCGAATCGCACACAGCAGATTTTCTTGGCAAAGGTATGAGTTACGGGCCAAGTTAGTATTAATGAAAAACAGGCATTACACGCTATCATCATCATCATCGTGTAATAGCATGACTTATTCATAAAATAACAAAGAAGACTAATATAGAGGAAAGTTATATATTAAATTAAATGAGTTTGTTGGGCAGTACTAATTAGGCAGAATGTTGCGGGTTGTAAAGCTACCACGATAACCCGCATTTTATTAACACAATTTCATAATTACGAATCTCACTCTCCACGTCTGTGCGCATTTAACACGAAACTTCAAACTTTTCCATGACAAACTTAAAAAGATCGATGCATAATCAAATCACATCAGCACCAAGATGACTGCCGAGGCATCCTACTAAATTGCATTTGTCCAAGAAAATATAATTATACTTAATCGCTTTCTTACTTATTACGTACATAACTCTATAATCTTGTACTGCATACATCTCGATCCATTGGTCTCTGCAAGGTTCCTCCAGTCATACATACACGTGGTTTTGACCGACTCGACGTATTCTTCAAAGCAATGTCGTAAAAATTAAATCGGCGTATGCTCCAGCTCGAGCAAATGAGCATACCCTTTCTGACTAGCTTTTATAAAGTTTAAGTACATTTTTATTCTTCTTTCCTTTTTCTGGAGATAATGCATTGTAATTCTTGCTTTCTGGCCCATGTATTACAACGTGATAATATAT
>JAVDBV010059525.1:0-15513 GCA_032619315.1 Piper longum
GCCTGGACCCGTCATGCCGTGAACCTTCCAACACTCGGTCGATAGGTGCGTCAGGCTGCTCGATGCACCCTGCCTGATCTTCAGCACCCGTCATGGCCCTTCACTCGCCATGGAATGTTCCAGCCTGCAACTCCAACACAAGTCTGTGCCTGGTAGGTTGTTTTGCCACCAGGGTAGCTCCAACTACCCTTCTTGGATGCAGGACGACTGGGAACAACCGCCAAACCCCAGCTCCCAGCGCATCCCACGGTTACACCCGTGACACCTAGCCACCATCTTCACTCTTCGTTTTTTTTTTTAAAACTATTTAGGGGTGTGTTTTGATGGTTAAAAAATGTAAAAGAAAGTGGATGTGAACAAGAAAAAAAATCCTTTTATTTGCTCTCAAGTGTTCAACCGAAAAGAATAAAATTACTTACCTTCATTCTTACTTTTTTCTCATTTCCTTGCATTATTTGCGGAAGAATGATTGTGAAGAAAAACAAATTTATTTTTCTCATATTTTTTTGTCAAACCAAACAAATAAAAATGTGAAAAAATATATTTTTCTCACACTTTCTTTCTCTTTCTCGTAATCCAAAGAGATCCTAAGCCGAGTGGCGAAAAAAATGCCCTGATTATGTGCTATGCATAAAACATACCATCTAAATCATCATCGTTGGCATGATCATTCTGCTGGAACATCTAGCGTCAACAATCTCTAGACCATCCATCATAAGTTATAACCAGCGACTCAATCAGATATTCTTTACAGCACATATATGTATCTCTCACCGTCGATGGCAGTGGTCAATGCCAGATAGCCTCGTGAAAACGTTTGAGCATCACCCAAGTCATCTGCGGAGTTGACACCAATCATCAAACATCCACCAGCTTACTAAAGCATCAACCTAAACTGCCTTCAACATAAAACATAGTCTGCAACATTCATGGCAACTCTCTAAACATGTTCCTCACGACGGCCCATTACAAACTGCCGCCTGATCAGACTCGGTAAACTTGAATAGAGCACCAACCATTCATTCAAACATTGATTAGGGCATCCTCTCCTTATTCGCTGCGACGTAGATGGTGTAAATGACAACATTCCACAAACTAGGTTGCATGCATTCAGCTAATGAACCATCACCCACATGAGAAACAATAATTTCTATCCCAAAATATTAAAGTCGTGACTTGAAAAATAAAATAGCGGGAATAATGAGGAACACTGGTGCGACCTCAGAGCATATCATCACCTGTCAAAAGTTACATGAATAACATACCATTTTCAGTATAAAATCACCAGGGGGCATCACAGAAACATGGCAGCCCTATGACAGAGCACCATTCCATCAGTCCCAAGTGTTGTGGTTTATTTCACAATCAAGCCATTACGTCCCTCACATCAATATATAAAGCCATCAGTGATATGAAAGTACATGTGTAGGAATCAACACCAATAATTCTAGTTTGCCCGATCCCTTAGCACTTCCAGGTCCACTTCCGTTGGGTCGGTTGCTTGAATTTCATAATGGATACCATCAAGGCTTCGTCGGAATTTATCCTTGGATGTGGCATAAAGCATCTTGGCTCGGATACGAGAACTTGATGGAGACCTGACAAAAAATCATACAATAACATAAAAACCAGAGAAACATCATATAACTAATTTAAGCTACATAACTTGAAACAATAATGAAAGCAAGGCAGAAAAAGGTAAACACTATAAATGACTTTCTCCTGGAAAACACGAGTGCCTTCCTTAAAAATCACAGTTTGCAACTATAATAATAGACGGAAAAGGAGATACCATGCATCCTGGAACAAAAACACAATCCTTTTTTATCAAATATTTAGCTCCTAAATTCAGTAACTTAGACAACATTATTTATCTATCCACACTTAAAATTTACAACTCGAATTTTAACAGCGAATGGTAGGCTGGCTGGTAGCTTTTATTGATCTTATATTAGGCCAGGATTCAAACCAATATAAGACACCCACTAGTTGTACATTATTTAAGTGGTTGAAATTATATATCTACAGAATAGAGAATCACATAAATAAACTATGGATCCAATAATTATCTGTTCGTATTAACTTTCTTGTAAGCTCCATGAACTAATCAATTTGATCAATATGAAAGCACTATTAATAATAACTTTAGGTGCCTATAACAGACATTATTATACGATATTTTGCTAGAATCCTTCGTCCACATGGTCTATGAAATAACAACTGACTCCCATTGACATCGCAGGTTTATGCATCTCTCAAACAAAATTCAGGTCTATAACTATTAAGCGGAAGATATAATACTTAGATGGAATCATGGAACGGTCTTTGCTGGATACGATTGGGTATAACCATCAAAACACATTGAATAAATGCGAATAAAACTGTACTTGAATGGCAGAAAAAACTTCCTTTGCATGCACCTTGAAAAACTGAATGCACCAAGATGACACAAATTTAAGTAATCAGGCCCATTATAGAAATAAATCATCAAATACCACATTTCCCCCCCAAGATAAACATTAAAATACCACATTTTTATGTTTAAAGAAATTGGTCTAAAATGTTTGTACATGTGAGAAACATCAATACGAGGCAAAGTGAGCAGCTGCCATGTCTATTTCATCATCAAGTATATAGAATTATGCGAAGAACAATAACCATTTTATGCAAACTAATTGTTCCAGTCGACAAAATTACTCAAACAGTGAATATATCAGTATGTATCAAAGGTTACCAAACTATTATAGAATATAGAATATGACAAGGCATGCCACTTGCAGGAAAACATGCACGATGAGAAATAAAATACCAAGGAATTTTACCAAGCAACGAAAAATATTTTGCTCTTCTGGCAGTTCTCAGCAGTCACAAAGTCAAAATCATAGATTGCATATCGGCAATCATTCTCAGGAAGTGAAGCCAAGAAATCATCATAACTCTCGGCAGGGCCTCCAGTTTTCTCAACCACGACTTCCTTTTTGACCTCATCAATCTTGAAGACAACATACCGATGCACCTTCTTCCTCTGAAGCTCTGTGAAGGTGTTTATGCTGTGGTCAGCCACTCCCATGCCAGACGAGGCATTCGGCATCGAAGTGATCTGTCATCATGCAACTGAATTAGAAAGGCAAGCTTTGCATTTAAAAATCTAGCATCCAAAGGAATTTTTTTCTTTCAAATTATAAACAAATAAAAAAAAAATTCACACAGCAATCCATATAAAAATTTGTAAAAAAAAAAAATGGCAAACTTCAAGAGGTTTCCAGCAAATACAGGTCATATTAATGATGCACATACAAAATTAGAAAAAAAAATTACAATGATCCGCAATCTTAATACGCCCAATACATAGTCAAATCACTCCTCATACATGGGAATAACAATAAAAAAAAGGTTTTTGATACACAAAATATCAAGTAAAGATTACCCACAGCATAAATAACCACCAAAATCTTACTCAACAAAACTAAACAGCGAAAAATCAGCTCACCACAAACTACGGGTTCGGGATTCGGAGCTCAGGCAGTCGATTTCAAACAATATAAGTTTATTAACAATCAAAAGTCAAAAAATGACAACCACAAAAGACTATAACATTAAAAAAAAAAAGTCCCACCACCCAAACGTCAGATTCAAGCAAAGATCACCGCCAGACACACCCACAGCAAAACATCGAACAAGACGAATATAAAATAGTCACCATATGGTAGATAAAAATGGAGTCTTTCTTACTCTTCTAAACGCCATGGCTGCTCGCCGATGGAAACTGGAGTCTTAGAAGAGAGAAAGGAAGACAGGAGCAAAAGGGAGACGACGGAACGGAGAGATGGGGAAGGAAGGAAGGAAGGAAGAGGATGAAGTGGAGGAAAATGAAAGCAATATCAAATGCCTTTTATATGTTCTTCCTTCCTGCTTCTGTCTTTTGGCCGCCTATAAATATAATAATAGTTAAATAATAATAATAATAATAATAATAATTAAATAATAATAATAATAATAATAAGTCGTTTCATCTGATTTCTACACTCAAATCTTGATCTTAAGTTAATAAGTTGTGTTAAAATATTATTTAAATTAGTGGCATATAATTTATGAATTACAGGCTCAGACTTTTTTGGGCAGAATTAACTCTAAACTCACTTGAAATTATTCATGATAATAATTTTAGAATAATATTCATTAGGGTGATAATTCTTGTTGGGTCTGGGCCAGGGGCCGGGGAGGGTGTTAAACTTGATTATCTAAGCTGGTCGAGTGGCTGGACTCCATTAACCACCTGACCCAACCTTCTCTACTTCGATCGAGTTAGGTTCATAACCTTTAAATTAAAATTGAATGGTCATAAAAAAGAAATTGAATGTTATACTACTTCTGGTGTATGAACCTCCCCCTCCCTCAACCAGGTCCTCAGAATTTCAAGTGGCTCGAATGAATGGAGATGGTCCTTGCCCCTACACACAATACACATTCACGGCCAAAAAAAATTATTGTGGAATGAAACATAACCTTTTTATGGTTTAGCAGCCCAAGGTATTTTACATATTACAATACCAATCAATGTTATTGATTAATCAGAATCTGAAAATTAACTAAATAATACACATATGAATCCGGTTATTTTCCCTTATTATTATTATTTTGGTCAAATGACATTTATTTTGATAAATTTTGTTAATTTTCGCGCATGGTGGATCTTAAAAAAAGCTGGTGTTTTGAAAAAAAATATATTCCAGAATTTCTTTATCATCTCTTACAAATGTCGGTTTGACATGTCCTCTTCTTTGATTAAGACATAATAGAAGAGGATGCTTGATCAGGAGCCCATCCATGGGGAAAGGTAGGCATGATTTGTTTCTTCCACTTCCGAACACGTTATGAGAACAGCAATTAGGCTCCTCCAACTTGCGTATGTTAACACGATTTCTGTATTCAATATAGCTATCTAATCCATTTTTGTTAAAAAAAAAAAACCAAAGCAGACGAGCAGTTCATGCCCCCCCTTGCGATTGACCAACTGGGTCCAGAAGTTGTACCCCATTGAGAAGGTTTAGGGATGTCACTTACCACAACCTCAATAACATGAATTCAATAAATATAAACAAACCCAGGATTTTGTTTAAACAGAGACAGCGAGCATCTTCCTCAACTTTTGATAATACTGTCTCCGTTCAAATTGCCTGTGAAAGTGAAAAGCACCTTGTGAGTTGTGACCAGCTTTTCTTGGGCTTTTGAAAAACCCAGAGCTCCTAACAAGGATAAGATTCGGATGCAAAAAAGTCCAAATCACTAGAAAAGCTAAACCAATGACTCGACTAGGCACAACGGATATGCATTCAAATTTTAGTCTCCTTTCCAATGTTCCAATATGCTTCCAGGAACCGCGTCAGAAAATTTCAACGCATACTTCAGAAGCCACAAGTATATCACAAGCTCTTGAATGAGTCCTCACCGCGTTCTCTAGATTTAACCCAAGCATTATTGGAAGGACAGCATATAGTATCATAAACTTGAGATTGAATAATTACAACAAATTGTATGCTTTTTCATTGTCTTTACACTCGTGCCATCAGTCTTGTAGCTAAGATACTCATGAAAGATTAACTAAGATGATATGATTAAATAGTGACAAGATGAAAAAAAATGGCAGAAGTGTGAGCAGAAACTGTGGTATATGCCGTATAAATTAATGTACATACGATAAACAACAATGGAAGAAGCAAAAGTAAATTACATTGTACCATGTCAATGGCTGCAGCTTGAACAAGAGAGGATACAGAGTCACCTGCCGTCAACATAAAAAACAGATATTTCTGGTTCGAGGCTGATCCCTATCTTCTCGCCCCCTAAGAAATGCCCTAATAGCAAGATGCTCAGCAGCATATGTCATGAATGAAGCCAGAACTACAGCACCAGCTACCATCAATCCTAGCCTGAAAAAATTCAACAAGAAATGCACAGAAGTTATTAAACATGAGACATAAAAAGCCAACTTCCCTCTTCCATTAAAAAAAAAAACATCATTACTTGGCAAACAAAGCAGTGATTCCCAAAAAGCTTGGTAGCAAAGGAGCAATGATGGCCAGAAAGGCCATTCCTAGCCCATAAAACCAAGCGGCTGAGTCACACATAGATGCCTGGCGTTGATGACCTGTTTCGGGAATCAATCAATGTAATAAAATTTATCGTAAATGAACAGGAGAAAAAATTTGCGTCACAGAATAAAACCTTTGCTTGAGTTTTCAGAATTTTCAACACGCGATGCAAAAGCTCCTGATTGTACAACAGTTGCCCTTCCCCATTCATAGACCAGTCGGAGATACATTCCAAAAATCAAGAAAAACAGAACAAATGTCCATTCATAAACCAGCAGCAACCCCGTCGAAGGGATCACCTGCCTAGGAACAACAGCAAATGCTACTCCCAGAGATGCTAGAGCAGTTGCAAAGCAAACAAAAATGGAGATGCCACCCAAGGAAGCTGGATGTTTGAAATGATTCCCGTTTGAGAACTGAATAACAAGTAATGAGAAACAGATGCCAGTTAGTAAGGATAACAATAATAATAATAAAAATAACAAGATACATCCTGCAGGTATTAAGCATATACATTTGAGAATGTGTTTATTCATATGCTGCTATGTCCATGTGTACATGTACATGTAAGGTTGATTTGTGATGGCATGTCTGGGTAAATAATCCGCTTACCTGTTGGCTGGCATTCATGATTGATGATGAAGAAACACCAACAGCTGAATAGATTGGAAGCGCTCCAGAAGACTTGAATTTATACCAAAGATGCCTAACAGAATCACATACAGAACTCCTACAGACCATACAGAACAAATCCCTGTGCTGAAAAATGCAGAAAGTCAACCTTCAGGACAAAGCATTGATTCTAGTTGTAGAATGAAGCTCCAATGTGATAATATTTCATAGATGCTAATGTGTCGAAGGTGCATACCTGAAGAAAGAACCGGTAATGAAAAAGAAACAAGATACACAAGGGAAGGATGAATAAAATTTTAACTAGGAACTGGTCATCAGGATTCCTCCCCCCTCCAGTTCCTGGAAGTGATTCCTCAAGCTGTATTCGAACATCCTGCATCACAAAAAAGTCACAGTTCAAAAAATATGAATAATCATACACAACACATGCTCCTTAAAGTTACAGTTGGATGGAAATTGTGAATAGCAAGAACTACATAAAATTAAAAACTTGCTGCAGAACCTGCCAGACATCTACAGGCTTTAGAAGCCAGGCTGTCCACCAGTCCCACGGTTTCAGAGGTCCCAAGGTATAATGTATAACTCGTAGTTTTTCTTCATCAACCATCCACTGCATATTCAAGGCAACAACCAGAGATAAAAAATAAAAAATGTTAAGAAGCTCTTAACAATCAATAGACATATATTAGCTAAATAAAGCTTCTAAATGTGCAATAATTGCTATCCATCTGTATTCATAATTTCATACAAAGATGGTGATACACCACTAATGAGAGAAAGAAATAACATAAATTCAAAACATTACTTGCCTTATTGGCTAGCATGTACAAACCAACATCAGCATTATAGAGTGTAGAAAGCCGTTCCATTTCAGGAACTGGTCGAGAATTTCTCACTTCAGCAGATAAATCAGGGTCAAAAAGGTGAGCGTTTGCAAATCCCGTATAATAAGAATTAAGAAAGCCTTGATCTCCTGTTCAAGTAAGACTGGATGTTAGATAAAGTTATTCTATAAACAAATAAGATCAGCATGCTAAACTACTTAACATTTTGAGAACAACAAAAATAAGTTGGAACACTTCCGGTTTCAGGCTTTTCTTGTAAAAAGAAATTCCAAGTCACCGGGCGAATTTTATTAGTAGCAACATAATGCATAACATTGAATTCAAATCTTTTACTGACAAAAAACATAAATACAATCACCAACCTCCAGTGTAAGAAGGAAGAGTGTTCACTTTCTTCATCATATCATCGAAAAGAGTTTCAGATGGTTCAACTACCATCACCCCTGAATTCATTCTCTCAGAGTGTTTTAGATTAGCACAAAACTTGCCACATTTAAAGAGATCATCAATATTCTTCACCACAATTGTATCCGCGTCTAGATATACAACTGCCAAAAAAACATCAGCAAATTCAGTATTTTGCAATGGTTAACTGCACAGGAGAAAGGTCGTCTTTCCAACAGTAAATTACACTGTTGAAGCAATGGAAAAAAATTCTACTAAGATTATCCTCCTCTGTAACTAAATTTGAAGGCAAATATGAACTTCTAATCCTTGATCATCTTCTACTCATTAAGTATCACAATAAAAAGTGTATAAAAGTTAATTGAAAAAGCACTTCACATAAGATCTTAATTTACCACTTTTGATATTTCATGAGATCTTATAATAGTACGAAATCATGCAAATAAATTGCAGACTGTGCAACACAGTTACATACCCTTTTTATACTTCGTCAGGTTAAAAATCTTCAACTTCGTGTACACTCCCCAAAATCTAGTTGGATGCACTTGATTAGGGTTAGCTAAAAGACTAATTGCTTCTATGATCCATCCATCTGCCTATATAAGTAAATATGAAAACAAACATTAAGATGCGTTCAAACAAAATGAAAACGATGTAAAACACAAGAGATCTTCCCTAAACTTATATTAGCTCTGAATGACTGACGGAATGATGCTGGAAAAAATTCTATCCCAAAAATAATCTCCAGATTTTATTTGTAAACGTAAAGGCACCTTTAGCTGAGCCTTTGCACGACCAGAAACCCCATCAGAGACTAGCACAACCATGTCTTTAGACGATCCAGTGTCCCGAATCGACTTCCCAAGAACCCGAACTCCCAGTAGAAACTCATCCCCATAGAGAAGAGTAACATAGGCCTCCGACCCGGACCCATCAGCAAAATCACCAAACCCCGCAAATACCAATAGTAACAATACACATGCTAGCTTCAAAATCAGTGTAGCCATCCTGACGATCACAGAAATTAAAAGAACTCATCACTTCAACCACAAATCAGCAATTCAAGGCCCCAGAAGAAAAAATTTAACCTACACTAGAGTAAGTATGAAAGCAAAATACACAGTCCACATGCAAAATTCAAACTTTTATCCAAAACAACACTTAAATTGTCTTTTACAGCTTAAAACTAGCAAGTCATAGGAAAACATGTTCCAGATGCAGATCCTCACACAAAGCTACTCCGACCACCTTACCACCATACAAGAAAAGTACGGAAAAACCAGCTTCAATAAAAATTGTCTAAAACCTAAATAAAATCAAACACAATTTAAAGAAACAAACTTTCATAACCAACTAAACATAAAAATTGTATCAGCAGAATGCAATAACGCACACAACACAGCTTTCTTTCTGAATAAATCTGATAGAACATGCCAACCACAAAATGCTCACACTAATAAAATACACCTAAAAAGATATTAAACCATGAAGCAACAACAAATGAAACCGAAACTACAAGAAAGATGCTTACCCCCACATCAACTATACTATCTAGATAACTCACAAACTACTCTGGAATACAGCAAAACAACGACAAAATTTCACCTTACCAATCTCAAGGGTGCCGGCTTCGTCAAAAAACTCTGCCAGAACCAACCCCCTCCTCCTCTGGCGGCGGCGGCGGCAGCGACCTCCAAGTCGGAACCCTTCCGACGGCCGCGGGTAGCTCCTCCAGTGTCAGACCGATTCGAACCTGCGTCAGATGGTTGCGCCGCCAAAGTTTCGATCTTGATCTGATCCGGGCACTCGCGTAGGTGCCGGGGAAGAGGATTCCGGCGCCGGCGGTCAGAGTGGCGGCTAGGGAGAAGGCGGCGGCAATTGGCGGGGGGAGGGAAGATGCGAACGGGCCAGCATTATCATATTGATCAAGGCTCAGGCCCATGATTGAAAGCCCAGGCCCAAATCAAAGCCCAAAGAGAGCATATTTTAATTCAGTTAAACTTTATTAGACAACATGTCACGACTAACACCGATATTAGTAATAGATTCCAATTTTATACGTATATATAGATACTATATAAATTTAATGTTTATGCTATACTTTAATTTTAATTAAATGAAGAGATAATTTATAATAATTTGGTTATTTATGAAATTTTATTATATTTTAATTGATTGAATCTCTTATTTTTTATTAATAAAATGATATTTTAGTCATCAATTATGTTTTGTCTTTGACTACTTCACCTATACTTGTGATTTGTGAAGTTTTGATATTCTTTTGTTCTGACTATATATGCTCTACTTGGATTTGCACATTAACAAGGGCAGGGGTTTAATTTGGTTTAATTTGCACGCTCTGCCATTGGGCTCATAGTTATACGTGATTTCGTTTCTGAGTCTAATTTTTTTTTAACTATAACTTAATTTAATCGATACTTGCAATTTTGCATATATGTATCATAATATTATACGTTCATTCTCTTACGAAAAAAATGTTTACTTATTTCATAATAGCTTTTATTAATTCACATCATTAAGAAATTATTATTTTCCAAATGAACTTCGCAACATGATTTATGTATTCATTAAGTGCGCAGCCAAAAACAAGAAAGAATACAATACGAGAACAACACTAAAACGTGCCTTCTAGTTAATTGAACGACAAATCTTTCACTTTGATTGAGAAAAAGAAAAACTATTATAACATGATAGTGCAGTACACAATTATATTGCAATTTAACATAGAGATTAATATATATTAAGATCAGTTTATATAGTCAGAAACCAACTCTTTTTGCCAGCTGAACTTTAATATCTATACATATTCATGTAAATATAAAAATATATAACAAAGTCCCACTTGAGTTGATCATGGAGCTAACACAATGGGGTACAGCTCCCTCAATCATTCTGATGGAAGATTAAATTAAACATGCACCGGCTCATGATCAAGACGAGACCTTTAATTTGATTTCCTCGGTTAATTTGATTAACATTCAATCAATCAAGTTCTGATTTTAATTATCTGTTAATTTAATCAAGCTGCCTCTATGTGTGTGTGTATATGTAGCAAACGGCAGTTTTATTTGAAGAAGAAAACACTAACACTAATTAAGCAGATGACGTGCGTGGTTTAGAAAATTATACCAATCGAGCTACGCTAACAAACTACTTGTATTAGTGTTGAGTGTTGACTAAACATATCTACAGAATACGGGAACAGAAGCTTAATTAAAACTTTCAATAGTAATATTCAAACGTCACTAATTTCCAAAATGCTGTCTCTGTGTAACTAGATAGTAAGACCAGATACAGCGATAGATGCATGCATGCATGAGGAGACTAATTACATTTAATTCAACTAGAAGAAAACCAAACTGCTACCACTTGAGAAATTGTCTCCGGCCGTCGACGGAGCCTCAAATCATCTCAACATGAATAATGCAACATTAATATACCTAAGAATTGTCTTCGAGTACAAATATATTCTTATTTACCTATTCCATACAAATTCAAAAATCCAAACCAGAATCGAAAGTTTACATTTATTTTATTTATTATACCTGTATTTGATCTATATATATATACCCAATAAAATAAAATAAAAAATATTATTTTAAATATTTTAAAACATATTTTTTTAAAATATAATTATTCATATCATCCAAACCTATATCCGATCCAAATATTTTAAGTATATTATAAATCTAAAAATTCTAAATCCGAATCTGACCCAAAAGACATGAATGTATAAATAAAGATAAGATTTACATAGATATCCTAACCCACCTCTAAATATATGATCTTGTACGAGCTCAATACTACTGCTTAATCAGCCCAAATTATAAGATCGTTAATATAGAAATTGAATAGCTCCCGATAAATGGGGCGTCGACAGGATACACGTCGGTACTATTTTAAACAAATTAGAGTTAAGTGAGACATTGATTTTAAAGATGAAATTTAATTAAATGAAGGGATAAACTTTAATAATTTAAAATATTATTTGTATTTTGTTGTATTTTGAATCTCCCACTGTATATCAAGCCCGACTTTTAGTTCTTTTTTTATTCATAGTTTTGAAGTTCCTTTTTTGACTCCTTAAATTACCTTAGTCTACTATTCTATAGTTTGTAAGTGAAATTCCATAAGATGATTTCATGGTAGCTAATTTTATAATTGATTCTCCACGTCAAGCAATAAAAATTATTAAAAAATATATTTTTTAGCTTAGTTAAATCAATATTGCAAAGTATGTAAATCATGTATGTATTGATTTCAAGTATCAAAACGAGTAATATATACTAATTTTATTTAATTTTTTATTTATTAAATTGAAAAATAGTGTAAATGAATCTTAGTGGTTTAAAATTAACTTCAAATCAAATCTACTCCATAAAATACCAAGTCGAGTTTGAATCCCGATCGAATTTTTAAATAATGTGTTTATATATAAGAGAGTTGAGCCAACCAAGTCAACGAATAGGATAATAAATAGATAGATATAGATAGATATAGATAGATATATATATATATATATATATATATATATATATATATGAATATTCATCACTATTTATACTAATCTCTATAATGCATTTTTATATCACCTAGTCTTAAATGGGGTTATGCCTATAAGTCAGGGATTTGCTATAACAAATGTTACAGCAAACCCCCTGTACTGCTTTTTGAATTAGTGGAAATTACCTTAATTAGTGACATTAAAAAACATTAAGTTTATCTCCTCCAATTAAGGTGATTTTCACCGATCAAAAAAGTTGTTAAAAATAAATATGTTGTTAAGTGGAGGACATTGGATTGTATTGTTAAAAATAAATTTGTTGTTAAAAATGTAGAGTGAAGATAGTTATTTTGCCGACCTTGGCTATTCAAAAAATAACTAGCGGTTTATTTCATATGTATAATCGTTACATGCAAGATATAGATCATATAAAGGAGAACACTTTATCATAATAGAGTCATAAGCTCTAGTCATAAACCATTTTTTTCCGAGGAATTGTCAACTTTTATGCATGTTAGTAGGGGTAGTAATGAACGGACATGGACATGGCTTAGAAGTGCCCAGCGCCATGCCCGCTAATTTAAAAAATGTCATATCCGTAGGTTTCGGCTCAAACATTTTTCACTAATGCCATGTCCATCTATTATGGACAAACAGCTTAACGGACGAGCCAGTGAACAATGAAGTAAATAAATATTTTTATAATTATAAAATCACAAATTATTATTAATATTTTCATGCATTCATACTAACTTTATTAATTAAATTTTTATACATAATTAATTAAAAATCTAGTAAAGTCATCCAAAATGTGGAAGGGACATATGTGATTAACAACAATATAGACGAGTCTTTGAAAAATCTTCCATAAACTTATCTTCTCTATTTATCATTTGTTAACGGATATGTGCAATAGCGGACACGACATGCATATGTCCACCGCCATGACTAATTATCATTTGGACAAAAAATTATGTCCACACCCAATCTATGTCAGTGCGACTCTTAAAAAATGTCTATTAACCTATTAACGGACATGGGCATGGACGGACTAACAGACAAAGATTAGTGAGGGGCTAAGAGCTCGCTTGCCAAAGAGAGGAACAAATTAAGGATAATGAAGTTGAATTTATAGTTAAAAAAGATTTGACAAACTGAGATGCATGGGAACAAATTTGTGAACAACGTCAAGGGGGGACAATATCAAAGCAGAGTTGGATCATATACGAAAAAGAATGTACGTATATCCAAGACTGCCAATGACGGAGTGATATGGCAAAGTCCTGCTTCCAATCAATTATACCCACTTTGAACAAAAAATAAATCAATCACACACAAGAATAGTAATGAAACAATATAATGGGAATATTAAGTGCATGACCTTGACTTTGATGAGATTCTTTTACTTGTGCATCATGCACTAGACTCAAATTTAGTTTTGGATTAAGATGAAGAAGAGGTGACCATTTATACAGAATCTTTCAAAGCTAGAATTTGCTTAACCACCCCAAAAATTAGATTCAAAATTTAACTTAACATTAAATGAGCCAGGTCTCTTTGCACCGTTGACTCGGTTGACTTGAACTTCGATATTTTTGGATTATTTTTTTTTTATAAATTTAATTAAACTATATAACAGCCGGGTGTGATAATAATTTTAAATAAAACATGTATGATTAAATTATCTTTTATGCAAAAATATATTAATTTGAAATATTTTGATTATAAAAGAAAATTGTTTCATGAATTACATGCAAGAAAAAATATGGGTAAAGACAAATTAACTCGACTTAAACTCGTAGGACCACTAATTTACTTCTGATCTAAGTTCGAGCCTTGAGGGCCCTAATTTTCTCAAAAAAAGAAATGTCAAGAAAAGAATCCTGAATGTATGTACACGCAAGTGTGTGGTCGCAGGTCAGAAAGGAAGAAACCTAGTAGGCACTCGAAAGTCCATTACAGTGAGTGGCCGGACAAGACCGCTTGGAAAGCTTCTCCAAAGACTTCTCCCACACCCAGTACATCTCCAAAGTTGCTCCTCACAGACCCAACTTCGCTCTGTACATGTACAATCAAGAACATGGACGTTTTATGTATATGTATAAAACAGTAACGGATGCAAGTTGATCAGCATCCACTTGAATGGTTAGTATAGATAAAAAACGCATGATAGCAGCTCTTTGTCCAAATTGGTTGTTTCTCTCTCCCAGCCTCTTTCCTTGACTCACATCTCTCCTTGTCTCTGTAGTCTGCGTCGATGAAGCTACCTACGTAATAAAACAGGATTTGGGTATTTAGAAATTCATTTCATATGAAGATTTAAAAAGGAAAAAAAAACGTTACACGTTTTTCTGATCTTTGATCATGACGACACCGAGCACCCCAATTGAGAAAGAGCTAGACAGTGGGGGAGCAAAGAACGAGAAATGCATGTGATGTGAAGGTATATCATCCGCCATTAACTTATTATATACTTGTTCAATGGGCTAATTGTACTGGGCACCTCTTACTTTTCCTTCTTATTGTATTAGAAATTGTACCAAGCTCTCGCATGGTCACAAAAAGCAATTTACCATTAGGTGACAGACCATGAAATCTGTAGTGTTTGACGTGCAGGGAGGGATGAACTAAGTGATCAAAGTTGAGACAGAGGCGAGTATATTATTTACCGTGGAGGGCGCCACCATCGTAGAACATGATGGGATGATTGATTCCGTGCTTAGATGCTGATTGCTACACGTTTATAACAGGGCCTTAGGATATATATATAGATGTGAGGTTGCCTTTGGGAGGGGCTTTGTGGGCGCTGATCAGCTTTGGAACATTGGAGAGCTCTAGCAGGGTAGAGGAGGAGATACAGAAGATGGTAAGGACTCCTTGCTGCGAGAAAATGGGGCTCAAGAAGGGGCCGTGGACTCCAGAGGAGGATCAGATCTTGGTTTCTTATATCCATAAACATGGACATGGAAACTGGCGTGCTCTTCCCAAACAAGCTGGTATGTTGATCATATCA
>JAVDBV010059528.1:0-10486 GCA_032619315.1 Piper longum
CGTTAACGGCTCATGTGATATATATATATATATATATATATATCACATGAGCCGTTAACGATCACGATGCAATTTCTAAGTCTACGGTATATGTCACATGAGCCATTAACAATACCGATGCAATTTCTAAGTCTACATGTGAGCAGACGCAAATAAATAATTTAAGTCTTTTTTTATGATATCATTTTTTTTTCTCATGTGCTTTTTTATAAAATTTTGTTTCAAGTGAACTAAACATGTGGGTGCTTTTTCGAAGTCAATTCATTTTTTTGTAAAGTCGTTTTATATTTTTATTTATGATATTTTTTTAAATAGGGGTGTCTAAAAATTATTGAGGTCAACTCACATGTCTTGGACTGTGTTCATACATAATTTATGAACCATTAGTATAGACTGCAGACACTCTTGCAAACACTAAAATAATGTCCATAAAAAATACGAACATGTTCCCAAGTGTTTGTAAGTGTCCATGGACATGTCAGTAATATGTGAAACTTAAAAATAAAATAACTTTTTTTGTCTAATATTATTTTTTAAGATATGGATAATGTTTATTTGTTTTATATAGATTGAAAGATTGTCATTTTAAATTGTACAATTGCTTAAATTGCATGCACAACACTCCGATTTTGATTCACCTAAGAATTAAATCAGAAATATTATAATTGAGTTGAGTCATGTCAAAAGTTGTTGCTAAGGAATACTCAATCAATAAAAATATATCGAAACAATTCGCTTGATGTCATGAGAATCAAAGACATTATTAAATATATGTTAAAATAGATTAAATATAAATAAAAGTAAGAAAGAAATTAATTGTCCTATGTAACATTCATATATCCTCTTACCAAAATCGACTTGGGGTTGCAAAGCTTATATATATAATATAAAAAACGTTAGTAATGAGTGTTACTGATTCGAAAAATAACTAGTACAAATTGGAAAATGAATATTTCATTACCCATGAAAACTTAGGTAAATAGACAGTCATTTGATCCCTATCAAAGTGTGCATTGAATCCTTTACAAACTAATCAATGTAAACATATAGCACATCCTCTACTAAAATGGGTTAGAACGCATATATACCTAATCTATGGAGAGTGGGTGCTCGATTTAGCAATACAGGATGACCTTGCATAACTTTTTGAAGTATTACCCATACAATGGGCTCTTTTTCTCGAATTTTACTTTTCGCAATCCCTATGTTGGAAGCAACGTGCTGCCTTATTAGACCTCAAATTAAAAATATCTGAAAAAGGCCTATTGCTATGTCTCGAGGAAATCCACATCGATTTAATGAAAATGAGGAGCCCACGACAATGACAAAACACCCCGAATAATCAACTCGCTTACCAAGCAAGAGTCTCGTGAAATATTCCTTTTTTCCCTTCAATTACATTTGAAAATAACTTGTAAATGCTATTATAACCATCCCTCATGGGTTGACTGTGAATAGCATTAACAAGTAGATCCACGCTAGGGGAATTAGTAATGTGTCAAGAGAAGTTGGTGCAAGAAGCTGTGGATACACTGCTTGATAATGGTATTCGCGGCCAACCCTGGAACTTCAAAATTGTCTCACACGTAGCGGTAAACAAATTTACTTAAACAAGTGTCAGCACGCATGAATGGCTAATATTTATATTTATACATACAACGCTTATGTTCTTACATCCTTCATATTACACCCGCCATGGTATTCGAGCGGCAAAAGGAAAAGTTAAGTTAGTGCCACAAATTTCAGAAATGTGTTGCATTACGAAGTACCCTCGTATTTCGCACTACCTCAGGGTTTGAAGAATTAGTAATATAGTCCATACATATTTCCATACCGCTCGCTTTCTTATTCATGAAATCCATAAAAAATGCACGTACTTATATAATAGGTTTAGAGAAGAGGTTTGTATCATATATTTCTAGAGCTTCAGTTCGAAAACAAATAATGGATCTCATACTTGTAGTTTTATTAAACATGTGTAAAAAACACAGTTAAATGGCCTAACATCGGATGGATCTGATGAAATACCGTTAATATCATCCTACGTTAATAATAATAAGTAATCATATAAACATGCATTATAATCAATAAATACACGAATAATAAGAAATGAATAATAATAATAATAATAATAAATAAATAATAATTATAATATCCAAACATGCTAAGTCATGTGAATATTCATCTAAACTAATATAGGGGTTCTTTAATTACCGAAAAGCGAAAACTTGTAAGAACAAACAAAACAGTTCGAAAATGACTGAACTGGGTCAACTGACTGAACCAAACCGAGTTGGGCTGAGTCAACTTGGTCTGGGTTAAATAAATTGTGGGGATGTGTCGGCTGGTTTGGACTGATGGACATGGACACGGCTCAGACTGGCGAACGCGACGAGGGCAAACGGGTTAGACGGTGGGAAGCCGATGCCTATCGATGGAAAACAGCAATGGCGGCGCGATGGAGGCTGACACCAGTCGAGATCAATGGAGGGGTGGACGAGGATCTTTTAAACTCAAAATATATATTGTATTTTTAAATATAAAATTTGTATATAATTAAAAATGTGTTTTTATGAATTTTAAGTGTCTAGTGAAAGATAAAGGATTTTTAAGGGCACTTTCCCGAATAAGTTATGGAGAAGTTGTATATGGGGTTAATTCATACTTACTCATTGTCTATATTTGATTGTGTCCTAGGTCATAGCATTAATAATGTATCGAAGGTAAAGTTCTGAACCGCAACATTTAGTTTCTTCTCGGTAAGGGTGTTTAACCACTTTACCATCTCATTGTCAAATAGTTTAGTGAGACCCCAGCTGTTCCTTTCCTAAAAAGGGAATCATCTGGCACAAAATATATACACAAATCATATTTGCTTCAAGTAAAATTTAAATAAATAAATTAATTAAATGGTGGAATGATAATTTATTCACAATTTAATTGCGGTTTCTATTTTATTAATAATTTAATAATAATATTTCACATAGTGGCTTAAGCATCTTATTCACTTGAATTTGAGTTTGGACAAAATTGACATGAATTATTAAAATTATAAAACAAGCCCATTGTTTTTTTTTAAAAAAAATTGTCATCTGAGCTGTCAGCTAACCATCTGATTTGGCACCAAATACGGCCATTCAGGCAGTCGTATCTGATCGCACCAGTATTCTTTTAAGGCTTAATTGAATTGGCACAAATTAAATTTTTACTTGAACCCAAACTAATATAAAATAAGGAATAGAAGTAAAAAAAATGAAAAAAACACAATTGTTTCGTAAATATAATATAAACTATCATTGAATCATGAACAATATAACAGTTACCCATTTAATCGTAAATTCATCTAAAATTTCATTTCCTGATGGTCATGGCACACATTGTTATTTAAGCAATTGAAAATGATTCACGAACTAATCTTAACCTATTTCAATAGGCCTGATATGATTTTATTTATTTTTTTTTCTGAAAATATCAATATAGTTATAATGATTTTAACAACAACAACTCTTCTCTTTAAAATCCATTGAAGGCTTTAGCTCTTCCTTCAATCTCACTCACTTTCTAGTAAATTTATGGTTAATCTAATTAAAAAGATTATAAGAGAAAATCGATAAAAGCTTTTTTTATTTTCAAAGTGAGTAAGAAAATCAATAAAAGCTTACGTAAAGGAATAAACAATATATAACCAACTGCACAAAAACAAATCTTTTTAAAAGTTTTACCTTAAATAGATTCGGATTATATGACTAACTTCTTAAAGAAAAGTAATATAATATTGCTGACAATCATAAATTATTGTTCATCTTATGCAACCACTGCTTTCATGTTTTCATTTGTTCCATTTATTATATTGTCATTTATTTCAAATATGTCCATTCGTTGTGCAAGTGTTTGACTAATTTATATTATTAGTGCTATTTCTTTAAACAATGAATATAATAGTCATAGTTAAATCATACACTGTAAAGAGTCTATTTGTTTTAAACACTTTTAAGATATACTGGCCCCATTAGTAAATCATATTTCTTAAAAATAAAAGGGAAAATATCGTAAATATCCAAATTTTAATATTTTATATCACGACTAAAATTTTAAATTTATATAAGATATAGTCATATCTCAAATTATTATTTCACATATAGTCAATTCTTATATTTTAAAAATATTTTAATCATAATATTTATTTTATTGAGATAAATATTCTTAATCTAACTATAAATTTTTTTAAACATACTTTTTTGTGTTTGATTTAATGAATGATATTTTATTTTATTTTTAAAATATTCATACTAAAAATATATTGAATAAAATAAAAGTTTTAATTTTTAATAATATGTAACAATTTCAAATTCAAATTCTGAACATCTAAAATATATTTATTTTTATTTTACTTTTTATTTTTGATGGCCAACAATTTAATTTTCTTTTTAATTGTCCAAAATAAAATAAAAAATATGTTTTACCTTTTTAGCCCATTAATAATGTTTTTAATATTTTATTTAATATTTATGAGTTAATTTTTTATTTATATATATATAATTAGTAAAAAATTATAACTTTTGTTTATTATATATTTTTGTATTAGTAAAAATAAATTTTATGGGTTTTTTTTATTATTTAAAAAATTATAGAATTTAATTATAATTGATATGAAATTTTAAAAATGGTTATTTTTAATATAATTTTATAAACTTAACTATTTTAGTAAGAAAATTTTGAAATACAATTATTTAAGATATTTCCCCAAAATAAAATTGAATCGGATGCTACACTTACACTGAATTGTTTTAAACTGAAAAGACTAAAATGCCATTGAATTTCCGGAAATGAGAGTTTTTACCATGTGGTTAAAATGGTCAGAAGGATTCTAAAACCCTAACTCCCCTCTTCCACCCGCCACCCGGAGACGTCGCCGGCAGCCGACCACCGTCGCCTGCCAAGCCGTTGGACCGCCGTCGAAGGCCGCACCTGCAGCCCAATTTCAACCCTCTTCAGGTAATGTTCAAATTGCATTACAAGTTTTGTTTGATGCAAAATGTTGTATTGCATCTGATTTAGAACTTGGTTGCATCTCTCTTGTTCAGTATTTTTTATCATCAAATTGTTAGTAAAAATACAATTTTGGGCTTCAATACTGAACAAGTTGCGATTCTCAAATAGTTTTGCAAATTTGTGCAAAATATGATTTTTTTTAGTGCAAAACGTGATTTTTTCGTGCGTGACTGATGATTGCCGCATGCCCGTACCTATCTGATTGGTAGCTTTGCGGAGCTTGTGCGATCGCCGCCTAATATCCAAGTCGGCTTGTTCCGATAATTTGGCTCCAGGAAATAGTTTCAATTGTTTATAACCTGTTCTTTGATTTAATTTACTTGTATCAGTTTGATGTTTTATAAGTATGTTTGTTTGTAGGGTTAAAAATAGCTTTGTGTGTATGTTTGTGATATTTAATATTGGATATATGATGTGGATGTATGAAATTTTTATCATGTCAGACTGATTCAAGCTGATTGAGCGGACTGATTCCTTAGATTAAATCAGTTGGATCGGTCCAATTAACTGATTTTCCTTCCTACTGATTCTAAAGCAGGTCCTATTCTGACTTGTGCAACTATGTTTGAGCATATGGCTCTGCTCCCTATTGAAAAATGATAAGCATCCTTAGTTGATTTCCTTTTATTCCAGTATTATGATGATCCTCGTTACAATCTACATAAATAAAGATGATGCTAATTACAATGTGCCTAAATTACATGTGCTGGCTGTTTGCTTTGGGAGATAAGCATCAGTTTATATTTCTTTGTTTGTCTTGCTTTTTGTTTCCTAAGTTTTTTTTTTTTTTATATACGCAGCACTAGAACTACCCTTGTTCCCATCAGGAATTATAAGATGAGGCCTTTGGATGAGGTAGAGACGACGGCTGTCTTTGAGAAGCTCTTCAAGTTCACCGGCACCAACCTCAAGCACATCGTTGATCGCCCCGCCCTTGAAGGCCCTACTGGCACTGCTGGCCACTACTGCTTCCGCCTCCAGAAGAACCGTGTCTTCTACGTCGCTGACTCCATCATCAAGCGTGCCACCAATGTCTCCCGTGACAAGCTCGTCTCCCTGGGAATGTGCCTTGGCAAGTTCACAAAGTCCGG
Source organism: Piper longum (assembly GCA_032619315.1). NCBI lineage: Eukaryota > Viridiplantae > Streptophyta > Magnoliopsida > Piperales > Piperaceae > Piper > Piper longum. The sequence goes on from JAVDBV010059528.1 coordinate 6,144, forward strand.
CGTCTTCCACCTCACTGTGCAGTCCCTCGACCTCCTTGCTGCCCATGCCAAGCACAAGGTCTGGCTCAAGCCCACCTCCGAGATGTCTTTCTTATATGGCAATCATGTCCTTAAAAGCGGCCTTGGGAGAATCACCGAGAACACCACTGCTGGCGATGGTGTTGTCATCTTCTCCATGTCCGATGTGCCACTAGGGTTTGGAATTGCTGCAAAGTCAACGCAGGATTGTCGTAAGCTTGATCCCAATGGGATTGTGGTGCTCCACCAGGCGGATATTGGGGAGTATTTGAGGATGGAAGATGAGCTTTGAAACAAATTCTATCAATCAAACAATTTTGGAGGTTTTGTTCATTTTTGTGTATTCATTCTCTTTGTTCACTTTTGATCTATGTAATCCTATTTATCTGCTGTGGATTGGGTTTTCTCAAGTTTTCTGTAGGAATTAACTATTTGTAATCTTGTTTTGGGCATAGATACTAAAGTCAGGTGCATTTTTTGTTTCTTGATCTCGTGTTTGTGCTTGAAATTTTTGTGTATGAAGATCTTAGAGGCTAATCCTGGCTGTATAACGGTGAGTATGATCAATCTTTTTGTTTTTTAATTTAGATTGCATTGTGTTTTGAATAGCGTTCGTTTCTGAGGGCGAGTGTTTGTACATAGAGATGACATTTGCGTAAAATGGAGTATCAAGTTTCCTGATAAGAAAAGGAACTGATGGATGGAGAAAGAAGGAATTAACATTAGCTCATATCAGCATCATCCTTGAATAACCTTTTAAGCTTTTCAACATTTTTAACAGGAGGGAATTCACAAGCATGTCCATGCCCTTCATTTGGTCGGGTTGCCTATGCAAAACTTGTGGTGGCGACAATTTGGCCCCTTCTCCCAAGTAGCCTTTTGTGATCTTCCTCCTGTTTATTGGAATGGTTTGATTTTCATTTCATCCGGATGATGTTTTGTATAAATGGATTATGTATGATTTATTGATTAGAATCTGTCTTACATTTAAATAGAGGATATGACAAGATGGTTAAGTTAATGAAGACAAGGAAATTAAAAAGTGTCAAAGTTTTTGCTTTTCTGGCGACGTAAGCTTTTTAAGGTAGAACTAATTAAACTGCCAGTTTTTTTTTTTTTTCACCTTTGTGGTTCATGATTTAGAAACAAATATCTCACTTTTTAGAATATTATACATAGAAAATAATAAAATCGTATATAAGAATTTATATTCTTATTTGAAACCATTATTTAGGTCACAATTTTTTATCATTGTCATTAATTTCTTGAAAAAAAATCTACATATTATCCAAAATCTAGTTTCCAATTCAGAGTCGAATTAAATTAAAGAGAGTTAAGCTTACAGATTACTTCATTTGGTTCCGAATTGAACTTTAAATCATGTTTTAACATCTTGAAAAATGAATTAAAATTAAACCTAAACAAACATGCTTAGTGTTAATCTTAAGAAAAATAATAATTTATGGGAGCATTTAAACCGGAAGCCTTAAGAAATAGCATCAGTTCCCGGCACCAATCCTTTTACCGGCCACTGGGATTCCAAATTTCCGGCCAACGACCGCCGCCACAAGGCAAGGATGTCCTCCCTGGGTACCACAAGAGGAGTCCTCGAGATCGCCAAGTTTGCATTCTTTGTCGTCGTCCCTGTCGGCGTCCTCTACACCATTGCCAACCACAACAAGAATCCTACCCTCAAGGTAAGCCTCCCCAAAGTTCATTGATCCATGTTAGTTGCATGAATGGCTTGTATACAATTGAATTTTCTAAGGTATTATTTTTGTTCAATTGATGGCAAGGATGTCCGTAGCTTTGTGTGATCGAATTCTGTGTTTTTTGGGTAATCTTTCTTTTGTAGGAGACAACTATTTGGATGAATTTATGTGCTGTCAAACATGATATCTATTTTGGACGTTTTTCATAGAATTAGTTTATGAGCTTGTGACTATGTGTAAACTTTGCTATACTTGATATATTGTGCAGCTTTAGTCTATGAACATTTGATAAGAAAATGTTGGTGTCGAGAAGGGCAATCAGCCATAAAAATTTTTGTCATTTGTAATTGCATGGATTCCTAATTTAGGGTCTATGCCCCCGATAACCTTTGAGTACTATGTGAAGAAGAAGAAGAAGAAGAAGAAGAAGAAGAAGAAGAAGAAGAAGAAGAAGAAGAAGAAGAAGAAGAAGAAGGAGGAGGAAGGAGGAGAAGGAGGAGGAGGACGAAGAAGGAGGAGGAGAAGGAGGAGGAGGACGAAGAAGGAGGAGGAGGAGAAGGAGGAAGAAGAAGAAGGAGAAGGAGGAGGAGGAAGAAGAAGGAGAAGAAGGAGAAGGAGGAGGAGGAGGAGGAGGAGGAGGAGGAGGAAGAAGGAGAAGGAGGAAGAAAGAGGAAGCGAAGGAGGAAGAAAGAGGAGGAGGAGAAGGAAGAGGAGAAGAATAAGAAGAAGAAGGAGAAGAAGAAGGCGATAAGAAGGAAGAAGGAGGAGGAGGAGGAGGAGGAAGAAGAGGAGAAGAAGGAGGAAGAAGGAGGAAGAAAGAGGAGGCAAATGAGGAAGAAAGAGGAGGAGGAGAAGGAAGAGGAGAAGAATAAAAAGAGGAAGAAGGAGAAGAAGACGACGAGAAGAAGGAAGAGAAGAGGAAGAGGAAGAGGAAGAAAGGAAGAAGAAGAGGAAGAAAAGGAAGAGGAATAGGAAGAAGAGTGGTAGGTTTTTCCTCTCCCGATTCGATGACGAGCTCCTTCCCTTTCCCTTGCTTGTTTCCTTGCTTTGGTGGAGCCATGGAGATGACGACCAGCCAGCAAAACAAAGGAGGTTGGTAGGATTCGACTAAAAAGGGTGGAGGACGGGGCTGCGGTGAAGAACAAAAATAGGAAGAAGAACAAAAATAAGAAAGACAAGGATTCAATTCATCAAAAGTCATCCCAATTACAGTTTGTCTCTCCCCTTTTATTTTGTTTTCAGCCCAACTCCTAGTTTTCTACCAGTACATTAACTGACGATTACAACTAAATGTTGACAGTTCAAAGCCCGCAATGCCCCTTCGTACTCCTTACTCACTATATTCATACCAATTGCCCTCCCCTTTACAAGAACCTTGTCCCCAAAGTTGTACAGATTACAAATTACTAGGAAGTATTCGCCATTTGAGTAGTAGAAGGTAACAAAGTTGTACATGAATATCAGCTGGCCGAGGTGTGATAAAAAAGTGGAGAGATGAATATCAACGTGCACCAAAATTAGTGCACCAAAAGTTGAAACACCACACCTCCCATTCAATGCATTCATCCCAGCCAAAATAAACTTGTATCCGTCAACAAATATGGCACGGGGAAAGATAGTGGCACGTGTAATATCATTGGAGGCTAGAGATGCGACCGTACCATGCCTAGTTGGGAGAAGGAGAAAAGGAACAGAAACAGAAACAAGAGCAAGAATAACAAGAGAGGTCAATTTGTGCTTCAGGCTCCTATATGATCGATCAACTAATTGAAACGCACCCTCTATGCTCCTCAACTTGTTCACTTGTTCTTTATGTAGGCTTGATAATGACGGCCGAAATTGCTGCATGCTATTGTTGTTGACCACCTATAAACTCATTAACAACCCCTGTTTTCGGGTTTTGAATGAATGGGATGGCATATTCTCATCACACAGCTGACTAGGGGGAATAAGCTGTCCCTACAGCTCTATTGTTTTGCCTTTTTCAATGAAAGACATGGTAAGGAATTCAAAATTTCATAGTATGGAGCCCAATGTCTTCAACCATTGGATGCCTAGAACAACATCAAATTCCTCCAGCAGAAGAATGAAGAAATCTGTTACCGTCTTATACCCTGAAAGATCTAACTCAAGGTCCTTACACTGTTCCCCACAATTCATCCTCTCGCGAGTAGCAATCTGAATTTGTATGCCCTTGTTTGTTTCCACACGCAGCTTCAATTTTCGGATCAAACTGGCATTCAAAAAGTTGTGTGAGCTCCCCAAATCAATTAGCACTGTTACTTGGTGTCCTCTCACTTTCCCCAACAACCTCATAGTGTTAGCAGTTGATGCACCAGTTAATGCATTAAAAGAGATTGCCGGAGTCATTGAATCCCCTACCTGCTCACTGTCCTCTTGTTCTGAAAGATCCTCTTCCCTTATGACTTCAATGGTGAATAGCTTCTTGCATTTGTGTCCAGGGAAAAATTTCTCATCACATTTAAAGCATAACCCTGCTTCTTTCCTTTCTTGCAACTGTTTGACACTAAACTTCCTTCCTATATTTGTAACACCCCGACTCAGCTCACCCTTGAACCGACCCGGAAATGCTACCGGCGACCGAACCGTTCG
>JAVDBV010059531.1:0-12268 GCA_032619315.1 Piper longum
CTTGTGCATGAGGTGATGTAGATAGATTGAATTTCCATTGAAATTGCATGCCAAGAAGGCAGCACGACCTGCTGACTTGCAGCAGCAGCACCATGGCAAGGGAGTCACAAACTCATGGTGTTGCAACCAGAACGGCGTGGGTTTCTCTTCTCCTTGTGTTGGGTCGTTGCGCAGAAAGGAGGGGACTGGTTGGGCGGTGCTGCTGGCCAGAAACTGGGTCGTGCTGCTGGTCAGACGCAGGGTCGTCATGGGAGAGGGTCGCCTTGGTAGTGCAGGACAAGGTCACCATTGGGGAGCTGCGGTAAAGTTTGGATTTTTGGGCATCCAATTAGGTTGCTGGGGAAGGTTGCAGTGAATGGAGTTGTGCTATGGTTTTGGGGGTTGAAGGAAACGAGGTCTGGGCTGGTTGGTGCATGGAGGACGGATCTGTTTTCTAGCAAAAATAGAGCTCAAAATAGTGGACGAAAGTGAACGGAATCATGATTTCAGGCTACGATTGTGGGCAAAACCCGATAGTAGTTGCCAAAAGTCTTGGTCGGGGTTAGAGTTGGTACGGAGGTGAGTTGATTGGCGAGGGTAGCTTGGCCGGCGGTGGCTTGCCGTTGCTGTACAGTTCGTCGGAAAACACCCCAATTAACCGCTGTTTTGGAGAAGGAGTTGGGGAAGAAGATGGCAGTTTGGTAAATATGGTTTGACTCGATAAGGATCGAGTTAAAACATGATATTAACTCATATTAAAATCTTAAAAATAATTGATCTAATGTTTTATGAATTAATAGGCTAAACTAACAATTTATTATACAAAATTATCATAATTAATAAAATACGGTCATAATAAATGGTTAATAATTAATCGGCTTATTACAAGTGATTAAATTAAATAAGGAAGGGTTGAACCTTATTGAATGAAATAAGTTACAAATAATTGTATTAGTGATATCTTTAAATTATGATGATACAAATCATTTAGGGAATATACCAATAGTAGTAATTAATTATTGTTTACAAATTAATAAGTAATTTATTAATTGTCAAGTGAGAATTATAATGGGGATAATTAATTTAAAATGCTAAAAAGGACTTGAATGAGTATATTATATATTGGGTATATTAATTTATAATGGGTATATTATATATTGACGAAATTTAATAGTTATAGTAGTCATGTAGTTGCATGCATTTTCTATGCGAATAAAATTATCCTTATGTATTATTTTATGTTCTCATTCAGATTAGGATTGTGGTCGCAGTGCGAGATTATCTACAAACCAAGTCCGTATAATAATCGAAATGTTGTATATTCCCTTCTCGCAGCCTTGGTCACCCTTAGCCCAAATTCGACCGCTATGCACCGTGTGCAACCGAGGTCAAAGAATTGACTCAGTCCAACAAGGAAAGTACGACGTTCTACCTATTATACACACCTGACTTATGATTTCGTCCAACTGTGACCGCTAACCCTATTCCGAATGAGAGCATAAAATTATACATTAGTATAAATTTATTTGCATGAACCTACATGCAACTACATGACTAAGATACTATCAATTTTAAATGATGTAATTAGTTCATGTTAGACTTCATTACTTATTTAATTTTTCATCAAATCTAATAATAATTAATTATTAATTATCCCAATCAAAATCCCCATTAGCTAGTTGATAATTTAATTATTAACATGCCCCCTACTTAATTTTTAGTATTTTCCTCTTATTTTAACTTAACCGCATCGAGTTCCCCCATATTTACCCGGTTGCCATTCTACTTTAACAATTCATTTAGCGACCCCAAAGCTCCCAGCTTTATCGCAGCCAATCAGCGAAAGTCGGTATTTTCAACATACATGGCGACCAATCAGCAACATGGTGGCCTCCATTAGCTGCTATGGCGTCTCCAACTTAGCCACCACATGGCGACTCTCAACCAGTCTTTGGCGACCCCATTCCGGCCGCCCAATCTGCAACCCCGACCAGACCATGGTGACTCCATGTCGGTCACATAATCAGCACCCGACCAGACCTATGGAGACTACCCTAGTCGGCCACCTAAACAACACCCAACCAGACCCATGGCGACTCCCCTTGCACCACCATGATGACGACCCTCCAGCACCACCATCCATGGCGGTGACTTCATCAACATGGCTGCGCCACCACGGCAGCGCCCTAACCAGTATGGCTGCACCACCACTCAAACGCCCAAAACAGAAAGGCTACACCACCACACCGACACCGACTTGTTCTCCCCTCGGATTTCAGACCAGCGTGCCTCCTCAACGGTCTGTTTTGGCCATCCAAGGTGACTCCATCCGGCCAGCATCACCATCGAGAGCAATTCCTATCTCCAGCACGTCAACCCCGCACCATGGAAGGAAAACACGCCGTGGTTGCTGCTAGAAAGCAGCAGGACGTCCTCCTGGTTTTCTTCTTCCCTTGTTTATCATGTTTATCTTTTTTTTTTTCGGGTCTTTACATATACATTACAAGAATGCATAATTAAATACAAATAAATAATAATATACAAGCGAACATACAAAAAGATAAATTAATAAATAAATAAATATAATGAGTAAATAAATAAAACAATAATTAAAGAAAAATAATTATATCATCGAATTATGCTAAATCATGTGAATATGCATATAAACTAATGTAAAGGTTCTCGAATTACCAAAAACGGTCGAGAAACGGCGAATATAAGCTGAACCAAACCGAACCAAGCTGAACCAGATAAAACCAAATGGTCCGAACCAACCCGGCTGGAAAATGGGTTGCATTGGTTGGGTGACCAGAACTGGACATGGTCTGGCAGCTGGAGGACTCGGGCTAGCCAGGTGGACGCGGATGTGACATGCAGGCGAAAAAATGGGCAAACGGACCCGACACCAGTCGCGGGCAAACGGGTCGACCAGAGCGTCACCGGTTCCCATCGCTAGAAAACGTCGACGACGGTGCGTCTGGTGGCGCCGTCGGTCGCAATCAAAAAATGACATGACGGTTGAGGTTCTGGTGGTGATGACCAGTATAGTCCGGCCACGGCCTAGCCGGAAATTGGCCGTACCAGTGAGATGTCGTTGTCGTTGGCGACGGCGTCACTGGCGGCGTTCACGGCCACGACGATGGTCATGGGTAGTCTCAAAATGTAGATATAGATGAGTGGAAGCCATTGGGGTGGTTGGACCGGTCGGTGGTGGCTCGCCAAGGCCGGAAAATGGCCCAAATAGTGGCGGCTTAAACTGGGTCCAAAAACTCCGTCGTAGGCGGCAACTACGACTGTTCCGATGGTCGTGAGAGGTACAACTCAAAAGCTGGCTGCTAGGTGGTCATGGTGGTGCCAGTGCGGTGGCCGGGGATGAGATGGGAAGTTGGCAGCAGCGTTAATACAATTCATGGATGGCGCGAGCAAGAGGATATTTGAGGAAGAAGCCGGCTCCGGAAGAGGAGAAGAAGATGAGAGAAATGACATAAGGGCGACGCCCCCTCACAAATTATATAATGAAATGATGGCTAGGGTATGTGAAAAATACCCAACACCCGTATTTCACTTAGCCTGATAAATAGGTAAATGATAAAATATAATATTTAACCAGGTAGAATTAACCGGGTAGCAGGTAAATAATTTAAAAAAAAATATTAATTTTCCAACATACGATCTTACGGCGTCGATTTTTATTATTATTTATTTTTCGGGTTTTCAGAATCTCCCCAACTTAGAAATATTTTGTTCCCGAAATATTATAACGGCAACCGTTCTACCACTCCTACAAGAATATTATTCCTCGAATAGGCTAGGGCATTATTTTTGTCATTTCTTGCTCAATCTCCCAGGTAGTTTCCTCTGATCTCTGATTTCTCCACAATACTTTTACCAAAGGATTTCCTTGTTCCGGAGTGTCTTAGTTCTCTTGCCAAGATGCGAATCGGCTTTTCCTCGTAGGTTAAATGCGATTGCAGCTCTAAGTCTGCAAAATTTGTGATGATATGATTTTCATCTCGTATATATTTCTTTGATATTGACAAATGAAAAAGATTGTGTACTCCATCGAGGCTTGGTTGTAATGCTAATCTATATGCACAATTTCCAACTCGATCCAGGATTGGAAATGGTCCTATAAATCTTGGCTTTAACTTTCCTGATGTTCTAAATCTGATCACCCACTTTCTTGGAGATGACTTTAAGTAGACAAACTCCCCAACTTGGAACTCTAGGTCCCTCCTTCGAGTATCAGCATAACTTTTCTGTCGATCCTGAGCTGCCTTAAGCCTTTGCTGAATAAGTTGCACTTTTTCAGCTGCTTCTTTTACCATCTCTGGCCCGACTATGACTGCCTCGGTAGACTCCAACCAGCATGATGGAGATCTATAGGGCCTAACGTATAGGTCTCCAAACGATGCCATTCCTATACTGGCTTGATAAGAGTTATTATAGGTGAATTCAGCCAAGGCTAAGTATTTATCCCAATCTCCTCCCCAGTAAAAGATGCAAGCTCTCAACAAATCCTCCAATGTTTGAATAGTCCTCTCACTCTGACCATTAGTTTGGGGATGATATGCTATACTTAGTTTGATTTGGGTTCCCATAGCTTTTTGGAAAGCTTCCCAGAAATGTGAAGTGAATAGGGGATCTCTATCAAAGACTATCTCCTTTGGAATTCCATGTAACTTGACAATGTTATTGATGTACAATTTCGCTAGGTATTCAGTTGTCCTTATTGATTTTGTGGGGATAAAGTGAGCTGCCTTAGTTAGACGGTCCACAACCACCCATATAGAGTCATGCCTTTTCAAAGTATTTGGGAGTTTAGTAAAAATATCCCATGTGGCATACTCCCATTTCCAAGTAGGTATTTCTAAAGATTGTAATAATCCACCAAGTAGTTAATGTTGAGCTTTTATCAGTTGGCATGTCTGACATTTAGAAACAAAATCCACCACATCTCTCTTCATCCCAATCCACCAGTAGGTTCATTTTAAGTCCTGGTACATCTTTGTAATACTAGGGTGTATTGAAAACTTTGAGCGATGAGCTTCTCCCAGGATATTCCACCTCAGAGCATCATCGTTGGGTACACACAACCTCCCTCCAAATCTGATTACACTGTTGGAATCTGCTACCATGTCAAGAGGTTTGTCCAACATCTCATTTAGCTCCTCTTCCTCCATTTGTGATACCTTAACTCGGTCAACCAATTCATTGGAGATAACCAGGTTTGCCAGTAATCCTGTTAGTCGTTCCACCGGGTTAATAGCCACCACTTTAGCTGACATAGCCCAAAGTCTAGCTAGCTGTTGACCCTTGTCCACCTTGCCCTTCCGACTCAAAGCGTCGGCTACAACGTTCCCTTTCACCGGATGGTATGAAATTTGTAAGTCATAGTCCTTCAAATATTCTATCCACCGCCTCTATAGAAGATTAAGGTCATTTTATGTGAAGATATACTTCAAACTTTGGTGATCAGTGAATACTTAGAACTGGGCTCCATACAAGTAGTGTCTCCAAATCTTTAATGCAAAAACCATTGCTCCCAGTTCTATGTCATGGGTCACATAATTTTGCTCGTGAGTCTTCAATTGGCGTGAGGCTTAAGCCACCATCTTACCATCTTGCATAAGTAGACATCCTAACCCTACCAGAGATGCATCATTAAAGACCACGAATCCTTCATTGCCATTTAGCAAAGTCAAGACTTGTGCAGTAGTTAAACTCTTCTTCAAAGATTGGAAACTCTCATCACACTTGCTACTCCATTCAAAATTGACTCCCTTGGGTGTGAGCTTGGTCATTGGCGATGCCAGCAAGGAAAAATCTTTAATGAATTTCTGATAGTAACCTGCTAGCCCAAGGAAACTTCACATATCGGTGATTGACTTGGGTTGTGGCCAATTAGTGACTGCTTTCACTTTTGATGGATCCACTGCAACTCTGGCCTTTGAGATAATATGTCCGAGGAAATTCACCTCCTTCAACCAAAAGTTACACTTTGATAGTTTGGCGAATAGTTGATTCTCCCTCAGGACTTGAAGAGCAATGGACAGGTGTTTCATATGGTCCTCCTCATTATCTGAATAGACCAAAATATCATCCACAAATACGAAAATAAACTTGTCCAAGTGTGCATGAAATACCGTGTTCATAAGTGACATAAAGGTTGCCCGTGTATTTGTTAGACCAAAAGGCATGACCAAAAACTCATAATGTCCATATCGAGTTCAGAAAGCCGTTTTCTGTATATCAGATGCCTTCACTCACAGTTGGTGATATCCACACTACAAATATATTTTAGAGAATATTACAGTTGTTTTCAGCTCATCAAATAAGTCATCAATCCTCGGTAAGGGGTACCGATTTTTGACTGTCACTTGATTGAGCTGGCGGTAGTCAATACACAATCGAAGTGAACCATCCTTCTTCTTTACAAAAAGAACAGGAGCTCCCTAAGGTGAAGTACTTGGCTGGATGAAACCTGCCTGCAACAACTCTTATAGTTGACTTTTTAACTCTTTGAGTTCAGCTGGAGCCATGCGGTATGGTGCTTTAGAAATTGGTGTTACTCCAGGTGCTAGGTCAATGTCAAACTCCACTTCCCGCTTAGGAGGTAACCCTGGAAGTTCATCTGGGAATACGACCAGAAACTCTTCTACCACCAGAATTATGGACAACTCTTCGGACTTCAACTCAAACTCTCCTAGATTAGTCAAAAAGGCTTGACTACCCTCACCGAACAACTCGGTTGCCTCACGTGATGGTGGTGGGGAACCGATAGGGCCCTAAAAGCTTTTTCAGTAATATCTATCCAGCTCTCTGCCTTCATTGGATCAATTCCCCTAATGAATACCTCAGCTCCATTCTTTCGGAACTTTTCCATAGTATAACGGTCACTATCATCCACAGTTGGCACCACCACTTGTCAGACTACTGGTGGCACTGGGTTTGGAAGCTCCCCTCGCAATCCTGGGTCACCTAACCCGTCCCGCCCTTGGGCACTCCCCTGATCACCATCTAGGATGTTACTAGGACTCGCTACCGAGTTTAAGGGTCCATTCCATGCTAGCACTCCCGGTAACCGCTAAACCATATTTTGAACCACAGAATTTGTATTTTCTGAAGCCTGCACTAGTCCCTGTATGGCCGTCAAAATCTGGCCCGACACATTCTCTATGTTCGGGTTTGGCTGCACAGATCGGCTTGAATGTCTATGGGTGCCTGCCATCTGAAATATCAAAAATTGTTCCGTTATTGCTCATTAATATTTTTTCCTTTTAAGTGATGACTTAGTCAGGTTAGTGAATGAATTTGTAAATTATTTAATAATAGGTAACAATGGGAATAGATAATAACTAGACTTTTAAACAAGGTACTTGACTCATAAGATGCGAACTAGTAGGAAACCGTGCTCTTATACCACTTGTAACGACCCGCCATTTTACACAATATTGTGGGCCTAGCTGGCCAGGTGTTACTCAAAAATATAACTAACCGAGCTGTCCTAAACGGACCAGGTGTCTAGGACCGTTTCCCAGTAGCCACACATATTTCTCAATAAAAATTAAAAAGGAGTCCGAATATTTATCTTACTCCATGCTCTGGTCGTCAATGGCCTTCCCATATGTAATTTCGTATCTTCACATTTGCAGAGGCAATTCTGCGTTAGTGATTACAACACTAAGTAGTATAATAGATAAAACAAGTCAAGTACATTCCACTAGTTCCCTATGTTCATTTTAATATGCGGTGGAGCGACACCGATATACTCCAAAACAATGCGAAGGAGGTATCCGCAGTGATCTGCACACACCGGCCGTAGCCTTTTTTGTGGGGAGGCTACCACTACCATATCCAGTGCCTGTGCCTCGCACACCCCGGCCGTAGCCTTTTTGTGGGGAGGCTATCAGTGCACTCAGCTGATTGCTACACCCCTTTTGTGTGGAAGCTCTCACTACCAATTCAAGTGCCAGTGCCTCGCACACCCCGGCCATAGCCTTTTTATAGGGAGCCTATCACTGCACTCAGGTGATTGCTACGCTCCGTTTGTGGGGAAGCTCTGACTACCAATTCTAGTCCCAGTGCCTCGCACACCCCTGCTGTAGCCTTTTTATGGGGAGGCTGTCACTGCACTCCAATGCGATGGAGGAATCGCTATGCCTCGCTCACCCCAGATGTACCCTTTTTATGGGGCAGCTATCACTACTCCAAAACAATATGATGCAATACACAATTTACATACATAATACGGGCCCATGTCGGACTGAGTCAAATCCTTAACCTTGGTTGTACTCAGTGCATGGTGGTCGATTCTGGGCTCTGGCCGACCGAGGCTACAAACAAGGAAAATATGACGTTCTACTTACTATATGTACCTGACTTATAATTTTGTCCGACTTTGATCCGCTAACCCTAATCTGAGTGAAAGCATAAAATTATACATTAGTATAATTTTATTTTCATGAACCTACATGCAACTAAATGATATGCCATATTAAATATTTCATCTTCCATAATTCTATTGAGATAATTGATTATTCATGTGACATACTCCTTTGAGTCATTCTTCACATTTTAAGTTAATTATCTAAATCATAATTCTCCCTTGACAATTAATAAAATAATTATTAATTTGTAACCAAGAATTTAATTACTATTTTTGGTATATTCTTTAACTAATTTGTATTATCTTAATTTTAGGATATTCTTAATACAATTATTTTAATTTATTTAATTTAACAAAGGTTTGATTTTTATACGATTATAATTTGTTAACCCCTCGATTTAATTTAACCGCTTATAACAAGCCGATTAATTATTGATCGTCTATCACAACCAAATTTAATTATTTGTGGCAACTTCCATATATTAATTTATTAATTTAGCCACTTAACTCATAACCATTTAGAATAATTATTTTTATAGATTTATCACTAGTTAATATTATTTTAACTCGAACTGTGTCGATTCAACCCATTTTTACGAAACTGCCATCTTCTTCTTCCCCAACTCTCTCCGAAACAAAGCTGTAATCAGGTGTTTTCCGACGCACTGTTCATCATCGTCTAGCCACCACCGGCCAAGCCCCCACCGTTAATCAACTCTCCTCCACACCAACTTTGATCCCGACTAGGGCTTTTGGCCACTGCCTCTCGGTTATGCCCAAAATTTCAGCCTGAAATCACCGTCCTGATCACGTTCGTATACCAAGCTCTGCAACCTCCGGCCGCCGTCAATCACCGTTGACCGCCGTCGACCAGCTCCGTCATGCTTCCATGGTTCCTCCCTGACCACCCCCGGCCACTTTTTGGCCATTGACGACCAACGACGTCAAAATTGCCTGATTACAGCATTTTTTAATCAAGTTTTATTGTCAATTCATCATATGCAACGCATGAAAATTAAGGAGAAGAAGAGAAGAAAAATTACCCGACCAAGGAGGAAGACGATGCCAATCCGAAGGAAGAAATGATGGTGACGCCCCCCCCTCCCTTTTACCCTCTTTTTATAATGAAATAAACTACGGTTAGGGTACGTGGAAGAATCCCTTCACCGTAATTCGTTTAACTGGGTAATTGGCTAGCCAAATACGTTTCACATAACTTGTTTAAACAGTTAATTGGGATGGTTTACTTAACTGGTTAAACGGATCAATCATACTTAACTAGCTAACGACAATTATTTTAAATGAAAAATAAATAAATTTCCCCACGTTCGATCCCACCGTGTCAAACGTTATTATTATTATTATTATTTTTATTTTATTTAATTTTTTTTTCCGGGTTTTTACAATCTCCCCAACTTAGAATTATTTCGTCCCCGAAATATCATAGCATGAATAGAACATCTAATATTCAATACATCTCCGATATCGATTCACGTTGCAACAATTACAAGGATTTTTAAGCAACAAATAGGCTAGGATATTTCCTGGCCATTGCCTGTTCAGTCTCCCATGTAGCTTCTTCTGATCCCTAATTTCTCCACAATACCTTCACCAAAGGGATCTCCTGGTTACGGAGTGTCTTTATTTCCCTTGCCAAGATGCGGATCGGTTTTTCCTCATAAGTTAAATCCGATTGCAGCTCTAAGTCTGCAAAATTTGTGCTAATGTGATTCACATCTCGTACATATGATCACTCTCTTTTTAGGTAAGGTCTTAAGGTAGACGAACTCCCCAAGTTAGAATTCTAAGACCTTCCTTCGAGTGTCAAAGACTCTCGGTTAGAGACTATCTCCTTTGGAATTCTATGCAGCTTGGCAATGTTATTGATGTACAGTTCTGCTAGGTATTCCGCCGTCCTTGTTGATTTTGTGGGGATCAAGTGAGCTGCCTTAGTCAGATGGTCCACAACCACCCATATTGAGTCATGCCTTTTCTGAGTCCTTGGGAGTTTAGTGATGAAATCACATGTTACACACTCCCATTTCTAAGTAGATATCAATAAAGATTGTAAAAGTCCACCGGGTAGTTGATGTTGTGCTGTGATCAATTGGCACGTCTGACACTTACAGACAAAATCCACTACATCCCTCTTCATTCCAATCAACCGGTAGGTTCACTTTAGGTCGTGGTACATTTTTGTAACAGCAGTGTGTATTGAGAACCTTGAACGATGAGCCTCCTCGAGGATATCCCGCCTTAGTACATCATCATTAGGTACCCACAACCTTCCTCTAAATGTGATTACACTGTTAGAATCTACCACCATGTCAGGAGTTTTGTCCAACATTTCATTCCACTCCTCATCATCCATTTGTGCTAGCTTAACTCGGTCCACCAATTCATTAGAGATAACTAGGTTCGCCAGTAGTCTTGTCAGTCGTTCTACCGGGTTAATAGCTACCACATCAGCTGACATTGCCCAAAATCTAGCTAGTTGTTGACCCTTGTCCACCTTGCCCTTCCGACTCAACGCGTCGGCTATAACGTTTGCTTTTCCCGGATGGTATAAGATTTGGAAGTCATAGCACCTTTGTCGAAGATTAAGGTCATTTTGTTTGAAGATATACTTCAAACTTTGATGGTCAGTATACACTTCAAACTGCGCTCCACACAAGTAGTATCTCCAAATCTTTAGTGCAAAACCACTGCTGCCAATTCCAAGTCATAGGTTGCATAATTTTGCTCGTCCATCTTCAATTGGCAAGAGGTGTATGCCATCACCTTACCATCTTGCATAAGGACACATCCTAACCCCACTAGAGATGCATCACTGAAGACCACGAATCCTTCATTGCCATTGGGCACAGTAAGGATAGGTGCAGTAGTTAGACTCTTCTTCAAAGATTGGAAACTCTCTTCACACTTGCTACTCCATTCGAACTTGACTCCCTTGCGTGTAAGCTTAGTCATTGGCAATGCTATCAAGGATAAATCCTTAATAAATCTACGATAGGGACCTGCTAGCCCAAAGAAACTTTGGATATCGGTGATTGACTTGGGTTGTGGCCAATCAGTGACTGCTTCCACTTTTAATGGATCCACTGCGACTCCCACCTTTGAGACAATATGTCTGAGGAAATTCACCTCCTTCATCCAGAAGTCACACTTTGATAATTTGGCGAACAATTTATTCTCTCTCAAAACTTGAAGAGCAATGGACAAGTGTTTCACATGGTCTTCCTCATTATTTGAATAGGCCAAAATGTCATCCACAAACACGATACTAAACTTATCCAAGTATTCATGGAACACCTTGTTCATAAGTGACATAAAGGCCGTTGGCGCATGTGTTAGACCAAAAGGCATAACTAGAAACTCATAGTGTCCATATCGAATTCGGAAAGCCGTTTTCTGTATGTCAGATTCCTTGACCCGCAACTGATGATATCCAGACCGTAAGTCTATTTTTAAAAATACTCCGGCTATTTTTAGCTGATCAAATAAGTCATCCATTTTCGGTAAGGGGTACCGATTCTTGACTGTCACATGATTGAGTTGGCCAAAGTCTATGCACAATCGAAGTGAGCCAACCTTCTTCTTTACAAAAGGAATAGGGGCTCCCCAAGGTGAAGTACTTGGTCGGATGAAACCTGCCCGCAACAACTATTCCAGTTGACTTTTTAACTCCTTGAGCTCCGTAGGAGCCATGCTGTATGGTGCTGTAGAGATTGGTGACACTCCAGGTGCTAAGTCAATGACAAATTCCACCGCCCGTGTAAAACCCGTGATTCGAGTCACAGGTTTTATATTCGTTAGCCGATCGGTTCAGCCATCGGTTCGAGTTGAGTGTATTTCAGAACACGTGTACTGAGTCGATGCCGGTCACGTGTATGAGCTGTG
>JAVDBV010059532.1:0-11950 GCA_032619315.1 Piper longum
TTTAAGCCTCCCCTATCGTGTGTGTATATATATATATATATATACACACACGATAGGGGAGGCTTAAATATGAAATATGGAAAGCAAACTGGAGGATGCACGTGATGTTTAAATATGTTGCTTCTCATATCTATAATTAAGCACCTTAATAAAATCTTAAAACCGTTTGAACCTCATCAATTAATGTCGTGGCTAAGCCATTCTAAAATGCTGCTAAATGGAAGGATGCTGCTAAGTTCAAACGCCTACTCAGCCTCACTAAGTCTTTTTACTCTTGTCTGGCAAAAGCTGTCAGATAGTATTTTTAATTATTCCATTCGTTCCTCAAAAATTACAACTATTTATTGAATAGTCGTCTGCCAAAGATATTCTCATTTACTTTGTAACCGCCATATATTTACCTTTAACATATTTATGTCCAACAATTGAAAGTAGATGCCGATTGTATTATGAACATCCTTTGATTTTAATTTGAAGATTATAACAATTTCCGATCTATAATCTCGACGGTAGCAAATTAATGGTATAAATTCACTATGTAAGAGAAGACCTTCAAGTCTGCAGCATTCTCACTACCCACAGTTTCTATACGATAAATATGTATACTCAATCTGTGATTATTGTTACCGATCTCATAGCATCTAATTAATCAATTGATGAACTAATTATAATTTAAAATTTTGAAAATTAGAGTCGAGTCAATATGTTATGGAGTAAAGTCAACTCTAAACTGACTCATGATTTATTATTATTTTTTAACACTTTAAATTGACAAATATGTGATATATATGGCTTAAACATATTGTTTTATCGAATCTAAAAAAAATAATATATTTTGATAATTTTTATAATTTAACTCGAATAGTTATTTGTAAAATCACTGAGTACAAATCATCCTTGAAGTTTTAATCAACAAGTTATAGAGTGAAACATATTAGGTGATTTTTATAGTAAAAAAATAAGTTAAAACTATGGAAATAACAAGGGTTAATTCTAAGATTTTAATTTCCCTGACGAAAAAACTCTAAGGGTTTGTTTGGTTGGTGAAAAGAAGTGTAAATTATATGAAAATTTAAAAATAGTCAAAGTTTACCAAGTGTAGCTATCTTTAATGTCATTTTTATAAAAATAATATTAAATTAATTATTTTTCATATAAATTAAGTAAGATTATATGCAAGCATGAGCATAAAATAATTATGATTATCTTGTATAGCCCATGTGCTCCTTCAATAGCAAAAAAAAATTCCTTTTTTTATCTCAATAGATAATAAAAATGGAGAAATTCTTTTGGTCAATGAAGAACAAATGAGTGAGTTAGTTGGAAGTAAACCTAATTAATTTGAACATAAATACATTATAAAATAATTTATATTTTTAAAAAATGTATTGCATATATACTAATTTTAAAAAGGTTGACTATTTAAAACTTTTATTTCTTTCATGCTCACAAAACAAGTCTAACATCTCTGCGTAATTGAAATAATGGTACGCTTCTAATTAAGATCCTAAATGATCTTTAAAAAATCTTATCGTTCTTCTTTATGATCTATATAGTAGTTTCTTGGGGGAGTGATTCCCATATAACTTCTCTTAATAGCCTCTAACTACGGCAACTGCATGTTCATTCCGCACATTAATTTGTAATAATCATGTTACCAGGTATATCCCTGTAAATCCTCAATCATTATATTCCTTGATAAAATTTGTTGTTTAATTGGCACATTGTACAGTTAGAAGTTTAATAAGTGAGGCACAATATTATTCTATGATCATCTCATCATACCATTTTGTTTTTTTTTAGGTAAAAGCTTCATAAATAAGAGATTATTTCCTAACTAGTAAAAGGGCATTTACAGCATTCATTGCACTATTGGCTATCCCATTTAATCGTCGTTGTAAAGCCCAGATATCTTACAAGGTTACAGCTAGCTAATTTTTATAAAATTTTATTTTATCTGCATAATTCTTTACTCTTCCACATTTATGAATATTTCTAAATTCAAAATTTTAGTTTTATTCCGTACTAAAAAAATTGGCAAAAACCAATAATAACAATCACATAGAGGGAAGCCTCATTTTATAAGGGATAGTTAAAAGGATCATCATTTCCTCATCCGAATCATAATACCATCTCTGGCTTAAATCGACCCTTGTTCCCCAACTCTGTGGCGGGGGGCGGGGGTGTTAAGGCTGGGCGTGCTTACAAGATTATTTGATGAAAGTTCTTATATGTACTTCTTCTGACCGTACTGATCAGCCTTATTAACCCGGACAACTGTACTCAAACCAATAACATAAAATCTCAGGATGGTTTAATTTACATCAGTGTCCACAAATCCGAAATACTTTCTGATCAATCAATCCTCCTAAGTTCCGAACATCAGTGAGCAAATCACAACAGAACCCAATCATATTAAATGGGAAACCAGCCAATGCCACAATTTTTTATTACCATCGAGCGCAATCCAACAATTCCGTACATCAGTCAGAGGCCAGGAATTGGCATCTCAACCAACAAATTCCAGCATCCAAATGCCAAAAGCATCTATCTAGTTATTGTTACTTTCATTTGCCTTTTCTCATCGAGGAGATTTTAGATGCCTCTTGTGCACGACCACTGAAACCAAAGAAACAAGTCAATTGCGTACACATCTTATTATCCACTCCACTGCTTTCCAACTGCAGAAGAGGAATCACAACTAAAATTGCGGCAGAGATTTCATTTTTTCTTTTGGGTCGAGATTGAGGAGGTGAACCCGATGGATTTCATGAAAACTAATCCATTTGATAAGTTGCTGGCAAACTATTCCATTCACAAGAGGCAGGCTTTCGCCGAATGGACAAAGTGGTGATTTCACTTGCAACGTTACAGAAGTCGTCATTGAGAAGACCAGAGAAGTCTTTCAGACATTCGCTGCCATCAAACCAACTCGCGTTCAGAAAAGTATTGATAGTTGCCATGTCCAACTCTGCCTCTTGGCTTTCCAGATTGGTAGGATGGGCTTGATCCTTGCGAACACATGACGCTGCATCATATAAGTTTTACTAAAATTACTTAAACATCAATGCAATATAAACTCACGTTCATGAACTTAGTTTAGTGAAGATCTTATTCTACATATAGCAGCATGTACATCACACTAATTTCACTCAAAAAGATAAAAAGCCTTACCAAGTAAGTCTTTTTCATAGGAAGAGCCCTCTACAGAGCAACCACTAAGAGGAGGAGATGGGCCTGGTGGAGATATTGTATCACTACAACTATACTGTCCTGCCCAACCCAGGAGGATTGATGGCGGTAGATTGTCCATGACATGGTCAGGAGCCATGGCGGGATTTTGGATCTCTCCCAATGCCCCGTGCTTTCCGTTTCGAAGTGCCTGAAATTCACGCAGTACAACATCGAGAAGTCCACTATCATTTGCAGAAGTAGGTTCTACTGGAACAGATGCAGGCTCCAGTGATCGAATACATGCGTCAACCGTGGCTACATGAGGTGAGGAATTGCAGGATACAGACCATGATGGACGTGGATGAGCATCCGCATATTGGAGTGAAGGGAGCTCCATCTTCATAACCTCTGGAAAAGGTTGTGAAGTAGAGAAATTGCCTTTCAAGGCATGTCGGCCGAGCTGTTCATCTACATTAGGTGCCGGGAACTTTTTGGTTGGAACCGAATCAAGAGGTAAGACACCATCTAGTGGGAAGGCATGATCACAAATCTTCTTGCGTGCATCTTTTTGGGACTGCGTTGACGTAAAACAATCGTTCATTCCGTAGATACCAGGAAGATCATTTTCGAAACCTCGACTACGCTTGTCTCTAGTAGAAGAATTTGTTGAGGACATGAAACCAGGACTTTGGGTGGGAATCATTGGGAGATTAAAACGGCCACTCTTGGGAATATCCTGGTGCCTTGGTGCGTGCGGCAAATACCCCGAGTTGCCTTTGTGGCGATCAAGTGCGAAATCAAGAAAACCAAAATTATTGGATTCATCAAGGCCGTACACCCTGGTGTCTCCGACAAAAGCACTAGAATTAAGCCGGACACTTGAACATATTTCAGGAGGATACAATGACAATCCAGCACGCATGATTCTTTTAAGCCGCGTATTCCAGTAATTCTTGATTTCGTTGTCAGTTCGCCCTGGGAGCTGCAGCCAAAAGCCGGAAGACCCAATTAACCACTTTATAAATTTAAAGGATCGCAACTAGCAATGTAATAACGACTATTTATTAGCAATAAGATCTATAATCCCATGACAACGAACTTAAAACTGAGATAAAAGGGTGGCATACCCGATGTTACTTTACTAGAGTGCAGGATAAAATAAGATCATCCCTTTTAAATACGTTCATCTAATATATCCAGCGCATGAAAAACAAGTTTTAAGACACATATCAAATATTAAACGTGTTGCTTGTGATGTCGACGACTAAAAAAGAAAAGAAAAAGCTAAGTAACGCTTATCAGCTTGGTTATTAAACCAGACAAAAATAAATTTAACGAACATAGAGAGCATTACCAGAGTAGCCATCTTTGCCCACTTGTTTCCCATTTTAGCATGAAGTTCGATAATCTTCCTCTCCTCCTCCGGCGTGAAAGCACCCTTTTTCAAATTGGGTCGAAGGTGGTTTGCCCATCGGAGCCTGCAACTTTTGCCACAACGGTATAGGCCAGAGTGCTTCTGAACTGCATTCCAATTACCTTCACCGTGTTTCTTAACGTAGTTCACCAAAATTGCATCTTCCGCCGAAGTCCATGGCCCCTTTTTTAGTCCCCCATCCGATCCTCCTTTTTTATTACCACTTGCATCAAGGGAACCCGGCATGATTAAATCTGACACATATAACAACTTTCGTTGTTGCAACGTCTAAATATTTTTTTTTAAAAAAAAAAAACGAATCAAAAGAAAACATTACTTGCTTGAAGTTTCAAAAGCTGATGATAAAACTGACCGCAAACTTTCGTCAACGCTGATGACAAGCCGCAATGGTTTTCAATTGAGAAAAAAAAAAATCTCCTTCTCGCGTATCAAAACCAATTAAATACGGAAGGCGGAGACTTCAGAGAAGCCAAAGGCAGCTGAAAGAGGTTGGGGAAGCTCCCCAGAGGAGAGGAGGTCACGTAATTCAACCTCGATTCTTCGTCGCCCCCGCCACTTCTACTCCAATCTTCCCCACCACCGATCAGCCGATGGAACAACAAAGAGAAATGCCACGGAGCGAATTTTGGAGAAATGCCACATCTCTGCCTTCTGCATTTATTTATATTAACAAATACGCGGGAATATACCGACGGCGGTAGGCAGCGTATTCTAGCGTTCACTGTCTACCGACGGCGGCAAAAAGCGTACTCTAGCGTTCAATGTCTTAACATACGCCATCCTCCTACTCATCCCAAAATATTATACTATTAAATGTAACTTTATATTATCTCATATTTTTTATTTGATAGCAATATCTAAATTATTCATATAATTTAACAACAAAGGTGGAACCCCTTTGGGAGATGCTCATTTTTTTCTCGTTTTAATTTTTTTCTAGAACTAGAAGATATTTGTTCTTCTCAAACTTAAAATTAATATGGCAATGTTACCTTTTTTCTTTTTTTCTTTTTTTTTCTCCTCCACTACTTCTTAAAATATTTCTTCAGCATAAATATATACTCTTTCTTTTTTATTTAATTCATATGATAAAACTTAAATTGTCAACTTTTCACTACATACAGAACTATTATTTTAGATTTTTATTTATTTTCAGAATTCTATTCCACATAGAATTATTACTAAATAAAATTACTATTTCCCTTAACTTCTTTCACTCATCTTCATATTTATATTTCCAATTATTGACAATTTTTTTGAAATTTTTATCCAATCGTAAATTTTTACGAGCAAAACTGTCATTTACTATCCAATTAATGCCTTATTTATCATTATGTAAAATTAATATCTTGAAAATTCCATAGTAATATTTAGAAGATGTAGCAATGGTAATTCAAGTTTATACATGATGAGTGCAAACTTTCAAAGTCTTGTAAATTTCCAAAAATATTTTCTAAAAAATAAACACGTGTATCTAGAAAGATTTATTCTACAGTGTTAATTAAGTAAATAAATAATATATTGTTATACTTTAATATCCCTTAAATATCTCTGAACTTTTATAGCCTTAATTTGTAGACACAAAAGTATTGTTAATTTGTTTGTCATGACTGCCATGTATGACAAGTCTTTTCATCTCTTTAATCTCTCATTAATTTTAAGTCTGAACTATACATTTTTTTCAATATTTTATATTATTTGTGAACGACATTAATAGTCATAACATGCTTAATCAACTGTGCTTAATTAAATATTGTTGATAATATTATAATTAATAGGACTTAAAAACTGTTATATGACTTGAAAATTGCAAACTTGAAAGCGGCTATTTTTTTTTGCCTTTATTACGTTTGAGCCTTTTTACTCTATAGTTAATTATTACCCAACAATAGTATTATGCGCTCATTAATAATTACCTAATCTAAAATCATTACTATTATTTTTTGTTAATCGGAAAGCATCAAAGTACAATTCTATCGAAATTAAAAAAATTAAAAATATTAATATATTTTAGTAAATTTATAATTATATTACACAAAATAAAATTTTATTTAATATACATATTATTATTATTATTATTATTATTAGAAAAGAGTTAGAGCATATATATTCTACATAAATTAAGAATTTTATATTATTGAAAAATTGAATAACTATAATATTCAAATTAAATGTATTATTTAATATACATTATTAATTTATATTTTCACAAATTTTATTTACTTATACATTTTTATTTACTATTAAGAAAAGACTTAGAATATAATTTAATATAAATTAAAAATATTTTAAAAATTATATTAAAATTAAAATTACTTTAATATGTGTGTCAGCTATATTTTTTGCTAAAGAAAATTAATATTTAATATTTTTATGTACAAATAATATAGTAATATTTTTTTAAACTAATTTTGTATAATATTGATGCATATTATATTAATAAGTTTTAAATGTACACGCACATCATGCAGATTTATTACTATTTACTATAAAAACTATTTGAAAAATTAATTAACAATATATTTATTTGCTTATGGTAAAATTTAATATAGGCTTTTCAATCTTTAAATATGTGACTTAAATATAATTGTTTGCATAAGCAAATTTTTTATATAAGACTCAAACTATTAATTCTAATTTTAATGATATTGTAGCTATCGTTATAAATACGAAAAACATCTAAAAAATTAATAATTACGTTGAGTCATCATGATAAAATTAAGGAGCAAAACAAACTTAAAGGGGTTGACAAAAATGAGTAAAATGATACATCATTATGTAGAAAGGCTGGTATAAGTATCTATTAATATTGATTTATTTTTAATTTATTAGCAATTCAAACTAAGCTATTTATAGGGAATGAAATTAGGCATTTATATGTTAACATTTACTCATTAACATTTTGTAATTAAGAGGAGTTTGGTTGCATTGTTTAAATTTAATTATTTATTAGAAAATATACAATTATAAGAATAATGACATCATTTTCTTGTGCATTTTTTTAATAAAGTGATAGCACTCTTTAAAAACATTCACAAACCATTAAAAAAATTTAAAAAAGGAATTAATCCTTTTTTTTGTCAAATGCTTCAACAAAACTAAACGAAAAACTATAACCGCTCAACATCATTTTTTATGAGCTCTGCTACTTTTCATAAATTTTTTTTTAAAAAAACGTAAATTGAGATTGTATATAAAATTTTATAACCTAACGTTTTTTATTCTTTTTACAAAAGCATTATTTCTAACACTTGTGTGCCTGTGGTTAATTATTGCACAATACCCATAAACTTTCTAAATGATGAACATTAATGGAATTTTATGGATAAGTATAAAATTGATGTTGGATTTGATGCCATAAAAACAAGATTGAGGCATTATACTTCTATCGAACAAATATAAGCATAAATTCAGGTAACGACGTTTTAAACTATGCAAAAAATATTTATGATACTATTTTTTAATTTAAATATATTATAATCACAATTTTACAAGTAACTATAATCAAAATACAATATTAATTTAATTATAGGTAATTTTAATAAAAAGTTAGAAATTAACTTTTTTTAGATGAAAAAGTTAAATTGAAAAGTACTATTTTTATTTAAAGGTTATTAAACAAAAAAACAAAAAATAGGTTTGGCCTAGTTAATTAATTATTACTATATTATTTCTTGAACAACGAGCATCTTCTTCATCAAACCATAACAAATATTTGTTACACGTTGAAGTATAAGTCAACTTGCTTATATATATAAATATATATATATATATATACATATATATATATATATACATATATATATATATATACATATATATATATATATATATTTCAAACCTCTTTGTTATTTATTTATAATCTCTTCTCATAATTTATATAGTTTTGTAAAATTAATTATTAAAATGTCCTGATTCAATTCAAAGCAATAAAATATCATTATGAATCTACTTAAAAACTCTTTAACCGGAAATTGACGGGTGCGTAACAACGCGCCACATGGAGGCTATCGTGGGTTATTTTCTTTGTACACGAGCGTTTTAATGACCTTCATTTCGTAAGGTCGAAGTGCGATCCACTTAACAAACTGCCAAGCCATACGCTTGTTGACTTCTCTCCATCGTTTTAAGCCAGCCATTGCCTCATCGGATTACCTAATCATATTTCACTCAATTAGCCAATGATACGCACTATTATGAGCCTTTATAGAGCCAAAATAATCAACCATGATCAAAATGGGAAAAAAAAAATAGAGAAGAGAACAGATCTCTCTCCACATCAAATTAGTACGAAGGCCAAAAATGTAAAATGTTGAGATACATAGATCACGAGAAGCCATCTAATGCAAGGGTCAAAGAGAACCAAACAATGGATCGGTCACAAACTGGCCTACCGCGCGAGGCGCAATCGGGCCACAAAACATATAACTTTTGTGCATCTACCTTCCATTATCAATTCAAAGTTTTCAGCCTGGTGAGCTTAATTAACTCTCAACACTGTAGAGGATGACTGCTGGACCGGAATTGAATGTAGGACCATTTGACGCGGAGTGCTAGCCTCCTTTAAAACCGTCCAAGTCCAAAATCTTACCGAGATGCATTGCTAGTCTTCTTCAATTCTTACCAAGATGCATTGATAGTCCTACAGATCAGCATCAACTTCCTTTCTCCTTATTTCACGGCTTTTGGAGGATGACCACGGTAGCCAATAAATCCCAAGCTCCTTTTACGTCATCACCGTTGATTTCAACACGATGGCTTCATTGTGTAGTGTAGGGCCATAGGCCATAGGGCGATAGATATTGATTCACGGAAGGGAAGTCAGGTCCGGATTCGTTTGACGATCACTAAAAGGTGTATGGCTAAAGTGTGGAATAATTTATTGTTGAGTGGGCTACATTCTATTTTTAGGGTAGAATCTCTGACATTTACAATGCAGTGGGACCCTTGAAAAAACTGATTTTGTAATGCATCCAAAGCTTCCTTCAAATGGTCACGCCGGGCAGCACAACTAATGTATTGGACTGGAGCGTTGCTATGAATAATGATGAGCATCGTTCTCCTCCGAGGCCCAGATACATGCATCTAATATGAATCTAATTTATCTATCTACCGAAAACAGATCATATCATGACTATCGTACTTTATTCATTTATATATATATATATATATATGACTAAAAGGGAATTTTGGTTGTATAATTGTACTTCATCGTGCTTCCCTGGTGGCCAAAAACTGTTTCTAAGTTCCTTTTTTATTATATCGTAACCAGACTGCATGGTATCACGTGGACCCCAATTTTAGAATCATTTAATCTATGGTTATTTGTGGGCCTGTTTTTTCTTATTAAAATATTTTACAGTTTGTTTTGATGTCCTCAAATTGTATGAAATAAATATAAAATTTATAATTTATAAATTTTTTTATTTGATTGTCTTAAAATTTAGTTAATTTTTTTTAAATTTAATTCAAAATAAATATAAATAAATATTTTACAAAACAATATTTTTTAATTAAAAACAAAAAAAGAGGAAAATTTTATGTGACACGTGCATATGAAAATGAATATTTTAATTTAATTTTATTTTTTACTATTTAATATTAATTTTTTAAAAAAAAAACTTTCATATCCGTTCATCTCATTATAATTTTATTTTATATGAATTTTTTTATTTATATTATTTTTTATACTAATAAAATTAATTTATACTATTTTTATGCCAATCAAACAGACTCATCTTGTTATTATAAAAATTAGTTTAAATGAAAAAAATATATGAAATGAAAATACATTGATATAAAATGACATAAAAAATTTTAAAAATTTCTCTTTTATATTTAGATAATAAAAAATAAAAAATATATATTCATTCAAAGGTGCACGCGTTCCTCCTAAAATTCTTTATATTCTTTTTTAATTTTTATAAGAAAATATTATTTTGTAAAATTCTTATTCACACATATTTATTTGATCATGTGAATAAATTATGGGGGCGGTATTTAATTATTAACGGGGATGATTTCCTGTAAATTACAAAGGAATTTGTCATACGGTTCCAAAACTGCCGGAGGAAGAATTGCAAGAAGAAGAGATAGACGCTGTTTTACAACTACCAGAGGAAATTTCTCACCGAGGAATTATCCTAATTCTATAAAAACCGGATGTTTCTGCTGGAGAAAGGGGGGGGAAAAAATTTTTAGAGAAAAGAAAAGACTTGTGTTTGCTATTAGCGAGAAGACGTCAGAGCTATAGAAGAAGGAACAAGGTTTCATCTCCCCCATCTCCCACATGAAGAAAATGATGCAGCCATGAAGAAAGGAAGAAAGCTTGTGCCTTTTTGAGTCCATTGTGGAGCCCTACTTCACTAGACGCTGCTGTCGGAAAGTCGAAGTCACTGTAAGATCGTCATCTTTATTTTTTCCTTTGCAGATAAAAACAGGAACAAAGCAGCCAAAGACGGACGTCAAGGATTTTTTTCGACCAACGCCGGTCGTCCCAAGCCCTGAAGTGATGTCCAGCATGAAGAAGGAGGAGTAACCTTCCAACCCAAATAGAGTATCGCCGGAGTTCGTCACTGTATCATCCGGAAAAAGATCGCGAAGTTAGGAAGCAGCTGGCCGGAGAAGAGGAAGAAAGCAGAGCAGCGAACGGCCGACTTCCAGGATTTTTCCGACCAACGCCGGTCGTTCCCGATGCCACCGTGGTCTCGAAAGTGAGACTTGAGAAGTGATCTTAAAACCCAAATTGAGCTTCACCAGATATCGCAGCCGCAGTCGCCGAAAAGAAGCCAAGAAGAGGCCCATTCGACAAGGGTGAAGACAGAAAACAGAGCAGCGAAGGAAGGAGTTCCTGGATTTTTTCCATCCAACGCCGGTCGTCCCAGGCCCTGAAGTGATGTCCAGTGTGAAGAAGGAGGAGTAACCTTCCAACCCAAACAGAGTATCGCCGGAGTTCGTCACTGTATCCGCCGGAAAAAGATCGCGAAGTGGGGAAGCTGCTAGCCGGAGAAGAGGAAGAAAGCAGAGCAGCGAACGGCCGACTTCAAGGATTTTTTCCAACCAACGCCGGTCGTTCCCGGTGTCACATTGGTCTCGAAAGTGAGACTTGAGAAGTGATCTACAAAGCCAAATTGAGCTTCACCAGATATCGCAGCCGCAGTCGCCGGAAAGAAGCCAAGAAGAGGCCCATCCGACAAGGGTGAAGACAGAAAACAGAGCAGCGAAGGAAGGAGTTCCTGGATTTTTTCCGTCCAACGCTGGTCGTCCCAGGCCTTGAAGTGATGTCCAGCGTGAAGAAGGAGGAGTAACCTTCCAACCCAAACAGAGTATCGCCGGAGTTCG
>JAVDBV010059536.1:0-12310 GCA_032619315.1 Piper longum
GGTATATTTGAAACAAATGTAAATGACCACTTCTTATTGTTATTGTGGTTACAAGAACATACTTTGTGCATTTAAATTCTGTTTTAGTCATTTGAGCTGTTGATAAACTATTTCATTTCAAACTTTACTAGACTTAGTGTATCAAATGGGCACTGCTATATATAAGGAGAGGGAGAAGGGGGTGAGAGAGAGGACAGAGATATTGAAGGTCTGCACCATGGAAGAAAGTCTAGGGGAAGGTGAAAAGCTCCTTCATGGATGCCTGCAGGCTACCATAAGCCAAGCAGTTCATCTCCACCATTCTTTCCTTGTCTTTGAGGTCTCCCCTCCTCTCCCACCACATATTACATATTATCTACATCATTTTTCATGTTAATCATTTTCTGTTTAGCAATTGTTTTATAAGAATGAGCCGAGTTCTATGTGATATGAGATCAGAATCTGTTATCTGACAGGAAGCTTTGGAAATTGTTCACATAAGCAAACACGATCAAGAAGATGTTTATGGAATGCTTTCTGCTGTTTTATGGCTTGGTAATATATCGATCAAGGTTATTGTAATGAAAATCATGTTGAAGATTTGCAGTTAGCTCTATCAACATGTTAAATGAGAGTTGGTAATGACAACATTGTTCAGAAACTTACACTATCCCAGGTTTAAATGCAGTTTTGTGGTCAAGATTTGATGTAATATATATGGTTTTGAATCTTTTGATGTAGGTGAATAAGAAGTCACGCTCTTTTTTGTTTATTCTTTACTTTATCTAAGAGAGCAAGTTGCTCTCTTTCTATTTGCAGACAAACAGCTTTGAGCAATTTTGCATTAATTATGCAAATGAGAGATTGCAACAGCACTCCAATCGCCAATTATTTAAATTGAACAAGAGGTGATTCTGCTTAGTAGTGTATTTTCTTTTTCATTATTGCTATGTGGACTGGCTTACTTACTACTCGAGAATAAACTGCAATATCATATTCTTTTAAGACAAACAAGAAAACACACTTATTTTACGGGAATATATTCAAGATGGTATAGATTGGACAAAGGTTGACTTTAGAGACAATCAAAACTGCTAGAATCTCTTTGAGAAACTATGAATGTAATTATTGCCTATGTCTTGTTTTTCTAATTATTACCTTTCTTAGTTTATTAGAGAAAGGTATCTAGCTGATCTTTTATCCTTTGAACCTGGTGACTGAATTAAATTACTTTTGCAAAAACCATTAGGACTGTTGTCTTTATTGGATGAGGAGTCTACCTTTCCGACTGTTGTTTTTATTTTGCAGAAACCAAAATATGTTCCCTTTGTTGCCACATATTTACGAGACGAATATAATTTTTACAAGCCAAAGTTTTAGAAAAGTTGCAGTCTTCTCAACAATAGAATAGAAAAATATGCTACTTGCTACTAGCCTATATAATATAGCAACTACACTTAGAATGTCAATAAAGGCTTAAGTCTTTAAAGGAACTCATACTTGTTTTGCTTTTCACAACTTTTTTGATTTCTGACAGAGGGAGTGAGCGACTGAGGCCTGATGCGAGGAGGGATAGAGGCAACTCGTGTAGGTTGGAGGCGGCCAATGCAAGGAGGGGCGGAATTTGCTGGGGCAGGGAGGGTTGTAAGCCTACAAGACTATTTAGTTATATTTCCTTTTGTAGGGAGGGGTAGAAGTAATGCCACCTTGGTGACTGGTTCTTATTTTGCAGGGAATTGGTTATGACTGCCTATAAAAGAAATGCAAAAGACCACTAGCTAGGGCTGGGAGTGCCGCTGCATGCATGACCATTTAATGGTCACAACCCACAAAGTGATTAAAAGGGCCATGCAGGCAGCCAGTTTAAAATATTGGGCATTGTCTCCTTTTTTTTTAATTAAGAAAATAGTATTTAGATATCTTTTCTGATTATAACAGTTTAAATGTTACATACATATACATACATTGTCAATGGACAATGGCAATGCCAGGTTTTTTTTTTAAAAAAAAAATGGTTACACTTGTAGTTTGAAGGTACTTATTACAGCTCATTATCAGTGTTTAAAGCTATCAAATATGTATATTGGGAATGATTTAAGGCATGTCAATTGAATTGAGATTGTTTGCCATTAAACATGGAGTATATGAAATGTCTTCGTCTCCTTTCATTGAAAGCAATATACCGAGTCGAGTCGAGCCTATTTGAGTTACGAGTCAATCAAGTTATGAGTCGAGTCTTAATCGAGTCGAGTCGATCCAGGTTTAATAGAACTCATGATCACACATTTGTCACCGAGTTGAATCGAGTTATAAGTATCGAGTTATCGAGTTGAGTTATAAATCTAACGAGTTTGGGTTGGTTCAAGTCGACTTATTAAAACTGGTGAGTCAACTCGACTCGTGAACAACCCTACTTGAAAACACCTATGGCGGCATGACTGTGGTCACCGCCGGCCGGGATCGATGGCCCTGCCACATGGATCATGATGGGTGTGGCAATAGGCAGTGCCCGGCCGCTTGATCGCCATAAGATGCCAAGAAAGAGGGCGAAATTGCAACGGGTGTGGTGGAATCCCCGTTGGCGATTGAGGTCATGGCGGTGGTCATCGAAGGCCTCAAAATGGAGATCTCGACAAAATGAAGCTGTGTGGGGGGTTTGGTCTATTGGAGGGGATTCACTAGTACTGAAAAATGGCTCGAACGGTGGAGGTAGCAATGGAAACCGGGTTCAAAAACTTCGTCGATGGCAACGACTGCAATGACGCCATTAGTGGTGAGACGTAAAGAGAGAAAATCGGTCGCATGGTGGTCATGGGGGTACCGGTCAGCTGGCTAGGGACAAGCTAGAGACTCGATGGCGGCGCTATGTGTGTAAAGCTTTGAAAATGTGGGAAGTGTAAAAACCGTGGAAATTTTTTTTTTGTTATTTGAGTTATAATTTTGGTAAGACTCGAAATTGGTACTAAATACTTTTTTGTGGAATCAATACGGGTGAATCGATATGATTGGTTATCAAGATTATTATTAGCATTAGTCGACCGGTCATGGTTCAACTTAAGGCCGAACCCCCCGGTCTTCGGTGGGTGACGACTTGGTGAGTGGGAGGAAAAGGGAGGACGAACTTTAGCCAAGTGATACCTATTCACGAATAGGTGGTAGGGTGTGAGAATTTAAATGAGGAACTCGTTGAGTTGTATATATATAGTTGTAGAGATTGTGAAAAATCCTTTTCCCTAGACGTCCACTCCTTCTTGTCTCCTCTTCGCCCCAGGCACCCTCCTCATTGCTGTATAAGTATCTCATCCCTCTTCTTATTTCTTTTCCATTAGGACTCTTGCATGCATGGTTTTGCTAGTAAGGATGTAGGGTCGATGTCGTTCTTCACATCTTCTTTGTTTTTCACGTCTTTTTGGGAGAAGTTTGCATGTTGGCTTGATTGCCACATTCTCCTTCCCGTCTCCACTATTTTTCCTTGCTCTCGGCTTGTGTTTGGAGTGTTTTCTACAACGCCTTGTCAAGTAGGCATGCGGTTCAGTCAGCGGCTTTTAAATCAGGTCGTGCATGTAGCAACACCTGGTTTTTGTTGGAGACGCCTTGCTGAATTGCAGAATCCCTAGCGTCTTATACATGGGGTTCTTGTCAACTTTTGTCGTATGAATTGCTGTGAGTCTTTTGGGGTCGTTTGGTTGTGTCGTTCAGTGCGTATTGATGTGTTCTGGTTGTTGTACCTCGTGTTGATAAGGGCATCATGAGTTGTACTTTTGGTCTGGTTTGTGGTTGATCATCCTTTGTATATAGTATGCTGGTTGTGTCTAGGGTTGCTGGTTTCTTCTTTTATTTGGGGAACATCGTATTACCTGTTATTGCTGGTCGTAGTGGTGTTTAAGTTTCATCATTATTAACAAGTAACTTAGTGATTTAGGGTTGAGTCGGTATGAATAATAATTGCTAAGTTATATATGTAATTCACATAGTTATTGGCTTAAATAAAAATTGGGTAATCCATGAGTAATAGAATTATTGTAGTAATTAATTGGTGATAATTAATTTGTGTACTATAAATTATTAAGTTAAGTTCGATGGTTATAGATGATTAATGGAATAAAGATTTCACTTATATCATATTATAATTAATATAAGGTAAATAATGTAAATTATTGTACAAACGAGTAAGTAAGGTAGAAGAATATGCCATAAGCGTGGAACTTAAATGACATAGTAAAATTAATAAAGTTTAAAACTTTTTTGAGTTGAATAATTTGAATAAAGTAAAAGTATCATCGAATTGGATAACACAAATCATCTTAAATAATGTAATGGGACGACTTAGCTAATTGACAATTAAATATTTGGTTATACGCTAATCATTATTTAACAATAGTTAAATGTAAATCGTGATGTAAAGAATTAATTTGAACATGTAAAGTACGTCTTAAATGATTACGTCATATAAATAATTAAGTAACCCACTAGACTTGTCGTAATGATGAAGAATTTAATGTTTGAGATTGGTGAATGTTGTGTGTTTGGTGTTGATAGACTTAGGCCATATAGTTGCATCCATAACAACTCGGATAAAATTATACTTATGTATAATTTATTTTCTTGTTCAGATTTGGATTGTTGGTCTTGGTTAAGAGTCCATTTGTGAACTATCCAGGTCTTTATAATTATTTGAAATATTGTATGTTCCATTTTAGCAGCCCTAGTCGGCCAGAGCCCAGATTTGACCACCATGCACCGAGTGCAACCGGGCTGGACCTTTAACAAAAAAATTACTTAAAACACAAATTGGGAGTCTCTGACACGAGGCAGCACCTATAAAATTGGGAGTCTCTATCACGAGGAAGCACCCTTGGGAGTCTCTAACATGAGGCAGCACCCACGACATGAGGCAGCACCTATGAAATTGGGAGTCTTTGTCGCGAGGCGGTACCCACAAAATTTGAACACCTGCTCATTTTACACTTGTGATACCGAGAGGGTAAATCAATGGCAAATATCCGTAACTATAGGCCGTGGGTCACGTAGGGTGTGTGCACATATATGGGATTGTAGTTGGATGGGTGGCCACCCTTACAGCATATTAAGAGCTCGGCATAGGCTCATAAGCTCTAAAAGACTTTTGAAATAAAAATATGGAGTATATTTGACTTGTTTCATTTATTATGCGGCTTAGTGGTTTTATCACTACCGCAAAATTGCCTCAGCAGGTGTGGAGATTCGAACTGAAGATTGAGAGTGCCCTTGGTGTTCCTTTTGGACCAACTAAGGTTTGGCGATTCGATAATAAATTGGACTTCCTTTTTACTTAATTTGAGTTATAAGCATGGATATGGGAAATGGTCAGTGGCTGTGGGGCTATGCGTAAGCATAGCTAGTTATCTTTTGTTATGTTACATCTTATATCTAACCTGGCTAAATAAATTTCCCGACTTGGTGTCAGATTATGACTTATGGGTTAGATTCTTATTGTTTTATTAATTATGCTGTTGGGGGACACCAAGCCGGTTAGGGCGGGTCGTTACAGGCATTATATTTTTGAGTACTACCTAGCTTGTTAGGCTCATTAAATTGCATCTTTGGCCTGGTCGTTACAGGTGGCATCAGAGCCAGGTTTCCAAGAAGCTTACATCTTATGACTCAAGTACCTTGTTCAAAAGTATAATTTTTGTCTTTTTCCAATGTTTTATGTTATTAATGAATGTGTGTAGTCGCTTACAAACGTAAGTCATAACCGAAGAAGAAATAAATTTTTTTAAGCATAACACCAGTATGGGACGGTGTGCCACTTATGTGCCACTTAGGTCATTACAGGTGTACATGACACCTAAACCAATAAGCGTATATATGACGCCTATACAATCAATGGTGTTATCTATGTAGTATGGGTGGTATGAGACACCTGTGAGATATGGATAACATGGTCATGGGATAGTGTGCCCCACATTAACTATGCATGTGAATGGAAATGCTTAAAATACAAAAAAAATTAAAAATAGAATACTAATGAACAATAACGAAGAAGAAATTTCGATGTTTCAGATGGCGGGCACGCGTAGAAAGTCTAGCCGGTCTGCCCTAGCAAGTTCAAACACAGAAAATGTATTGGCCCAGGTCTTGACAGCCAAAGAAGGACTGGCACAAGCTTCAGCATGTACCAACTCGGTGGTTCAGAATATTGCCCAGCGATTGCCAGGAGTGGTAGCTGGGAATGGAGCCTCGAACTCTGCAGCGGGTCCCAGCATAACCCAAACGGTGGTTAGGGGAGTGGCCAGGGATGGGGTGGTTTGGTGGACTCAGGCGAGCGAGGGCAGCTTCCGAACCTAGTGCCACCGGCGGTACGACAGGTACTGCCGCCAACTGTTGACGATGGGGATCGCTATACTGTTGAAAAGTACAAAAAGAATGGGGCTGAAGTATTTGTTGGAGGGACTGATCCATTGAAGGCGGAGAGTTGGATAGACATTACCGAAAAAGCTTTTAAGGCCCTATCGGTGCCCCACCGCCCTATTGGAGAGACTGATCCATTGAAGGTGGAGAGTTGCATGCTTTAGGAGGAAGCTTCTTACTAGTAGAAATCCATGGAAAAGACCTCCTTTTATCGCCGTGAGATCTCATCCATCTCGTGGGTAGAATTTGTAGTAGCTTTCAATGGACATTATTTTCCTTATCTAGAAGAGAAAGCACTGGAATTTGCCACTTTGGCTTAGAGGGAGAATTCAGTTCGGGGATATGCCAAGAAATTCTTGCAGTTGGAGCATTTTGCACCTGATATTTTGGCAACTGACAAGGCTACAGTGGATAAATTCTTCTGGGGGTTGAAGCCAAAGTTGAGAAAAAGGGTTGCTACGGTGTCAAGGGGGACTATAACTGAGGTGATCGATACAGCCACTACTCATGAGTTTGTGTTCGAGTATGACCGTGCACAGAAGTAGGGGGAGGCTACTATGAAACAAAAGAATGTCAACCATGTTAGTAGCCAAAATAGGTCAGCAGAACACCAGCAGCAAAACTACCAAAGGAATATAGATGAGAACCTCAAAAGGAAGTTTGAGGAGCATCTGTATAGAGGATGTAAAAATTGCAACAAGATGTATTTAGTACAATGCAACAAGCCCCGTTGGTGTTACAACTACGGAAGGATGGGACACATACAAAGGAGTGTCATCAGTCTTCGAAGCAACAATAGGAGCAGCCTGAGAAAGGAAATGCACCAGCTCATATTCACTACCGGCACCTGCACAACCGGCAGACAAGGTGAAGTTGAAGCTTTATGCGGTCGAAATCGAGGACGCTGAGGAGGATGACCACATGGTTCGAGGTAAAATTCTGATTCAAGGAGTTATTGTGGATGTCTTATTTGAATTGGGGTGTACACATTCATTCCTTTCATCCAGATTAGTTAAGAGTTTAGGACTCCAATCATCTCCATTATCCAAGGCTAACTCAGTGGAGTCTGAGCCTAAACGCAAAGAAATGTCCATGATTCCTATGGTGACCGTGTTTCCCAATGTATTCCCAGATGAACTTCTAAGGTTAACTCCTAAGCAGGCAGTGGAGTTCGCCATTGACCTAGCATCAAGAGTAACACCAATTTCTAAAGCACCATATCACATGGCTCCAGCAAAACTCAAAGAGTTAAAGGGTCAACTAAGAGAGTTGTTAGAGGTAGGTTTCATCGGGCCAAGTACTTCGCCCTGAAGAGCCCCTGTTCTTTTCGTGAAGAAGAAGTATGGATCCCTTTGACTATCGCCAGCTCAATCAAGTGACAATTAAGAATTGGTACCCCTTATCGAGGATTGATGACTTATTTGGTCAGCTAAAAACAGCATAAGTATTTTCTAAAATAGATTTGCAGTCCGGATATCACCAACTGTGAGTAAATGAATCAGATATACATAAAACAACTTTCCGGACATGGTATGGACATTATGAGTTTCTGGTTATGCCTTTATGTCTAAAAGATGCACCAGCGGTCTTATGTGTCACTTATGAACATGGTATTCTACGCATACTTGGACAAGTGGATTATCGTGTTTATGGATGACATTTTGGTCTATTCAAATAATGAGGAGGACCATGTGAAACACCTGTTTACCACTCTTCAAGTCCTGAGGAAGAATCAACTGTTCTCCAAACTCTCAAAGTGTGACTTTTGGCTGAAAGAGGTGAACTTCCTTGATCATATTATCTCAAATTACAGTGGATCCATCGAAAGTAAAAGCGGTCATTGATTGGCCACAACCCAAGTTAGTCATCTATATCTGAAGTTTTGGTTAGCAGGCTACTATCGAAATTCATTAAAGGCTTTTCCTTAGTGGCATTGCCAATGACCAAGCTCACGAGGAAGGGAGTCAAGTTCAACTAGAGTAGCAAGTGTGAGGAGAGTTTCCAATCTTTGAAGAAGAGTCTAACTACTGCACCAGTCTTAATCCTGCTAAATGGCAATGAAGGATTTGTGGTCTTCAGTGATGTATCTCGGGTATGGTTGGGGTATGCAAGGAGGTAAAGTGGTGGCTTATGCCTCTTGCCAATTGAAGACTCACGAACAAAATTGTGCAACCCATGACTTAATAGTTGTTTTTGCTCTGAAGATTTAGAGACACTATTTGAATGGAGGTTTGTTTGAAGTCTTCATGGATCACAAGAGTTTGAAGTATATCTTTACCCAGGATGACCTTAACCTCCAACAGAGGCGGTGGATAGAATACTTGAAGGACGATAACTTGCAAATCATATACCACTCGGGGAACATGAACGTTGTAGCCGACGCGTTGAGTTGGAAGTGCAAGGTGGACGAGGGTTAACAACTAGCTAAACTTTGGGCTATATTAGAAGAAATGGTGGCTATCAACCCTGCGGAACAATGAACCGGGTTATTAGCAAATCTGGTTATTTCCAATAAATTGATTGATCGGGTTAAGCTAGCACAGATGAATGATGAGGACCTGAATGAGATGTTGGGCAAGACTCCTGACATGGTAACAAATTCCAACAGTGTGATCATATTTAGATGGAGGTTATGTGTACCCAAGGATGAGGCACTAAGGCGGGATAACCTACATGAGGCTCATCCCTCAAAGTTCTCAATACATCCTAGAGTGACAAAAGTTTATCAGGAGTTAAAGCGAACTTACTAGTGGATTGGGATGAAGAGGGATGTGGTGGATTTTGTCTCAAATGTCAGACTTGCCAACTGGTAAAAGCTCAACATCAACTACCTAGTGGATTATTACAACCTTTAGAAATGCCTACTTGGAAATGAAAGTGTGTCACTTGTGATTTTATTTTAAAACTCCCAAGGACTTTGAAGAAGCATGAATCCATATGGGTGGTGGTAGATAGTCTGACTAAGGCAGCTCACTTCATCCCCATGAAATTGTATGTCAACCACATTGCCAAGCTGCATGGGATTCTAAAGGAGATAGTCTCTGACCGAGATTCCCTATTCATCTCACATTTCTGGGAAGCTTTGGAAAAATCTATGGGGACCCAAATCAAGCTAAGTATAGCATATCATCCCCAAACTGATGGTAAGAGTGAAAGGACTATTCAAACTTTGGAAGATTTGTTGAGAGTGTGCATCCTTGACTGGGGAGGTGATTGGGAGAAACACTTAGCCTTGGCCGAATTCACCTACAATAACTCTTACCAGGTTAGTATAATCTAAGCCCCATGAAACAAACCAAAACCCACTGCCATGCAACCAACAAATAGTGGAAATAAAAAAGTCTAATAATAGAGTCTTCCATCTGTCCCGACTCTACCCGTCCTTCCATTTTTATATTTGCGAAAGTAATTCCGCGTTAGTGATAAAATACTAAATTATATAATTACAAGAAAAAGTTAATATATTTCACAACAAGTGTTTTAGTGAGCTAATTCCGAGCTCTTATTACGCCGAGAGGGTGGCCGCCCTAATCCCATGTATATACACACATGCTACATGGCAACGGCTTATAGTTACTAATATTTAGCATTGACTCACCCTTTCGGTATCATGAGTACATAATGAGCTATCTTGCGTCACTGTACCCTGTCACCCCTTTTGGCATGGAGGTAGGTATTTAATCTCTCAAGAATTTAATGGGGGTGTCCTATGTCAGACTAAGTTAATTCTTTAACTCCGGTTGCGTTCAGCACATGATGGTCGAATGTGGGTGCATGCCGGCCAACACCCCCAAGTAGGAATATATAACATTTTAAATAATTATACGACTTTGGAATTTTGATGAGGCACCTACAACTATGACACGCAATCCTAATATAAATATAACTTTTTAAAGTCTTCTCTTTGTAAGCCACATGTGCTCACAAACTATTAAGATCATATTTTATCAACATAAAAAAAATTCTCCTTTATATAGAAGAATAAATGTAGGATTTATCAAATCTCTACATTAAATGTTTATAGAAAAAATATTGTAATCACACCTAAATATATTAAACACCAACCAGTTGTATGATAACGTAAAGTCAAAAACTGACTATTGAGTTAATGTGAATGAGTGCCAACTACCAACTCCCAATCCCAATCCTAAAAATTTAATAAATAAAATTTGTTTAGAATCATCCATAAATATCATTGTACCGATAAACTAAAGTTTATAATTTATAATTCCGAAGTAATAATTTAATTAAATAATATTTCAGATTTTTTTTAAAGATTTATAAAACCCTAAAATAAAATAACCTAATTATTTTCAAGGTTTTACAATCTCTCCAGCTTAGAAATTATCGTCCTCGAAAATATAATAAGTAAAAAAATATGGGTTTTACAATCTCCTCAGCTTGGGAATTTTTGTCCTAAAAAATGTAATATGGTTATAAGAGAAAATTACTCATTCATCTAACTTCGTTTTTATCCTATTTTAGACATTTCTTCGATTATGCGCTGGTAAACATGGATCTAGCTTTATAGAAGTTAGTTTAAATAACCTCACATTTTCTTATAAAATTTCATTTTAGAAAAATCATGATTTACATTTTTTCCCACTTCTACTTGTGAGATCCCTCAATTTAGTTTCATCTCTAATACGTACTACGATAAGATCTTGTTTATAAGTAAAAATGAACTGTAAATTTTTACCTTGGTTAACCAATTTTAAAGAAATTACTTAAGCCCATTACGTTATACTTTTGGCTGGATCATTACAAATAGTATTAGAGCCAACCTGGTTTCATATTAGATGGTGGGTTAGACTAAGGACGTTGGTTAGGCTTTTGATCACAGGCCCAAATGTTGGAATTTTGGGGGCAAATTTCTTAAGGTGGGTGGATTGTAAGATCCTTCAATTTAGTCCCACATTTAATACCTACTGGTATAAAATCTTGTTTATAAGTAGGAATGAGCAATAGATCTTAAACTTGGTTAACCATTTTTAAAGAAATGACTTAGGCTCATTATGTTGCACTTTGGGGCAAGCTTTTATAGGTGCAAGGTACGCTGGTTAACCTCTCTACCCATGTCTCCCTCATCTTCATCATTGTAATAGGTCAACTACGTGTATCCTTAGAGCACTATGCTCTAGGTCCTATAGGTATGCTAGGGTATCCCACGAGTCTTGCTATCCTATGGTAGACATAGGTACCAAGGGTGTACGCTAATGAGCTATATGACTCATTGTCGCCAATCTAGGTCAAGCTCTTAGATGTCCCTATAAGAGGAGCTAGACCTCTCACTGGGTCCTACCTAACTCAGTTCCAACACTAGCACTCACTTTGTTCCATAATGGAACAAGGATAGCTATTATGACTATACTGCATGCTATGACTCTCGTAACTATCTATACAACCACTAATTGCTGTTGAATGGGACTCTCTCTGATGGAATAACGGCAAGAACACCTGTACATGTATAGCATGTCTCAAGGAGTATAAAAGCATACTCCGCATGAAACTACAGAATTTGCATCTAGTCGGTGGCACATGCACTAGTCAATATCTACTCATCTCAACCATCTGGAAAATATATAATAGGGCTAATATAACTAGAAGGGCAACTTTAAAAATACTAGGGGAAGGTTCACAGCTCTGTATGACATATTTGGTCACATGGAAAGAGAATGGATCTCACATGAAAAATTGGTCTCACTCCTCAACGACTCTAACTGTGTGCTGGGAGTGCCGTTGTGCCCATGGGTGGTCTTAAATTAGAGATCTTGGCAAGATAAAGATAAACCTATCAAGGTGGTCGGATCGGCTAGAGGTGGCTCGTCAACGTCTAAAAATAGCTCAAACGGCGGCAGCGACAGTGGAAACCAGCTTCAAAAACTCTGACACCGGTGGCAGTGTCGGTGGTCATGAGAGGTACTAATAAAAAAGCTGG
>JAVDBV010059538.1:0-21106 GCA_032619315.1 Piper longum
CGACTAGTAGACGCCGCTGGCGACTCTTGCCAAAAAACCATTCGAAAGTCGGCGAAAAACCACTGAGCTGCCGGAAAATTGCCGGAACTTGCCGGAAAACTGGATTGATGGAATTCAACAGATCTTTCGTTGAGTTCATCTAGTCGAACCCGATCGAGCTTCGGACGCTGTCGAGTGCTGAATTCGAGGTTCAAGATGCACAGACGACGAAACCCTAGCTGTCTCTCTTTGCCAATGACATGAGGTATAATTACCTCCAAGTTTATTATTTAGAATTGTTGATTATTAGACAGCATTCTAGGGTTGAGTAATTGATATGATGAATGCCTAAATGTGAATGAAATAATGAATTACATGATGTAATTAAGAATCATGAGGATTAAGTGATCTAATGAGATAGATCGAGTATGAGCATGATAGTTAATTACGATGTAATTTAGAAAAACATAATAGAATTAGTATGAATATGATGACTTAGAATTATATACACTAATGGTTATTGGTTTCCTTGTTCGATGATAATTGTATTGTGTGTAATGTTTATTGAGTTGCTGCATCATTTAGTTAGCGGGCGTTAGCTTTTAGATTTGATGTGTAGGTACGGAGTAGGAGCTCGCCGCCTAGGCGCGATGACACGCTTGGAGCTTCTACCAGGTCCGTTTAGGACTTGTCTCTGTTTTACTCTCTATTCCATTGTATGTTTGGTTTTCTACTTGCAGGACGAGTTAAGTGACGTTTTATTAGATCCCATTTAACTCGGGCCATTTAGCCGAATAGCTTTCCAAGATTAATAACCCTCGAGGATGAGATCCCTCGAGTATGTTTCAAAATTCAGATCCAGCTCACGATGCCTTCGGGCCTACTTTATTAATCCCAACCCATACCTATATATATGTATAGTTTTCATGTTTTCAGTGAGAGATGGAAAGAGGGAGGTGGCCATGGCTTCAGATAAGGCATGTGTTCATCTTCTGGTTGATGTTGGAGAGGACCCACTTCATCTCGAGGGATCCTGATAACTCCGCATTTGAGTTCCTCACACCCGGAGAACGTGGAGGTTTATGGGTAATGTTTAGTACAGCGCATGCTCGGACTTGTGGTTCAAAGGGTGCTAAAGACGATTGCTTGAGAGTACTTGGACTTCGGCTCAAGGCCAGGAGTAATATGGAGGACGTAGAGGGCTGATATGAATGAGAATGAGATTTGATGCAAGACGCAATAGATGAGATGGCCAAGGAAAGAGAATGAGATGAAAAGGGGATGCTGTCGACTGGAGAGCGACGACTCCCATTAGTGCCCTTGTGAGAGTTGTTGAGGAAGTATATGATTTTTTGTTCAACAGGAGGGTTAGCTCTCCTATGACAGTTTGATATTAGTTATTTTACGGACCGGTAACACTCGTTATTGACGGTTTTGTACTATATGTAGGTGACGAATATGAGATGGAATTGCCTGCCTGGACAGAGGAGTAGTGAGGTCTCTTGCACACACACATGTTTGATGATTGAGTGTTTAACATTTTGTTTGCAATTCTATTATATTGAAACTGATATGAGAAAATGCAAAGAGATGATGATACGTTGTGATGGAATGCTGACATGATAATATGATGTGAGTTATGAAGAGGATGTGCAGGTTGGCTGAGACCCAAGCTCGAGAATGAGTACATAGTAGATTACATTTTATGAATGAAATTGTTGATATGTCCATATATAGTTGTATATATTGTTTTGATGGGGTGGCCCCTAATTGCACTTTTAGGGGAGACTCTGTCCATTCTTATTTAGAGTTTCTTCTTGATTTTATTGCAATTGTGTTGATGGGTGTGAATTGAATTTCATGTCATCCATGTAGTAGCATGTCAGGATTTTTATACATTCATCCATGTCAAAACGCCGGTAGCATTTCTGGGTTGACATTCATCCATGTCTTCATCTTAAGATGCCGAGAGTAGATCCGGGTCGGCTTAACCGAATCTAGTAGATTAGCGAACGGTTCGGTCGTCGGTAGCATTTCCGGTCCGGTTCACTGGTGAGCCGAATCGGGGTGTTACACATAATAAATCTTTAAAAATAAGTAATCTAACGGGGTACGAGTTAAGTGGCTAAAATAATAAAATATTATATGAAATTGCCATATATAATAAAATACGGTCATGATAAATGGTCAATAGTTAATCAGCTTATTACAAGCGATTAAATTAAATTGTAGAGTTATAAATGCTAAATAAAATAAAGATGTCACATTTTCCATATTAAATCAATATTTGGTAATTAAAACAATTATTTTAATAATAAATTAGTAAGGTAGAAAAATGGGTTAATAAAATATAACCATGTAGAAATCACGAAATAGCATAATTAAATAAGGAAGGGTTGAACCTTATTGAATTAAATAATTATAAATAATTGTATTAGTGATATCCTTAAATTAGGATGATACAAATAATAATTAATTCCGGTTCATAAATAAATTATTTAATGTGACATATTATATATTGTTGAAATTTAATAGATATATTAATCATTTAGTTGCATGCATTTTATACGCGAATAAAATGATACTTATGTATAATTTTATGTTCTCGATCAGATTCGGATCGTGGTCGCAGTTGTGGGATTACGTACATGCTAACCAGGTCCGTATAATTATTTAAAATGTTTTATTTTCCCGTGTGGACAGCTTGGTCAATATGAGCCCAGATTCGACCGCCATGCACCGAGTGCAACCGGGGTCAAGGAATTGACTCATTTCGACACGGACTGAGCCCTTCATAATCTAATAATGGACATGTTAGAATGGACCTGACAACTCGTAATACAATAAATTGGACATGGTGGATTAGACTTACTAGCCAATTACGGACATGGTGGATTGGACTCACTAGCCGATAACGGACATGGCAGATTGGACTCACCAGCCGGTAATGACCATGATGGATTGACCCATTAAGCAATAAATTGGACATGGTGGATTGGACTCGCCAGCCAATTACATACATGGTGGATTGGACTCACCATCCGATAATGGACATGGTGGACTGACCCATCAGCTAATAAATTGGACATATGGCGGATTGGACTCGCCAGCCAATTACGGTCATGGTAGATTGGACTCACCAGCCAATAAATTGGACATGTTGGAATAGTCCCAACAACAAATAATATAGATAACGATAGGGAGTTTATGGGCTTGTTTTATTTAATTATACGACTTAGTGTTTTAATCACTAACGTGGACTTGCCTCCGCAGGTTAGCAGTTGGAACTAAAGACTAAGAGAGAACTGAGTGGTTCTTCTACCAACTCAGGTACCGAATGGATAATAAACAGACTTCCTTTTACTCTCTTGTGCTATAAA
The DNA here is from genome assembly GCA_032619315.1 of Piper longum. Taxonomy (NCBI): domain Eukaryota; kingdom Viridiplantae; phylum Streptophyta; class Magnoliopsida; order Piperales; family Piperaceae; genus Piper; species Piper longum. The sequence continues at coordinate 3,360 of JAVDBV010059538.1, forward strand.
TGAAGCTATGGGAAACGGTCTAAGACAGTGGGATAATTATTTCATATATTGTCATATCAAACATAAGTTCATTTGATAAGTTAGAAATGTTAGACTTATTTGCTTTAATATTATTCATGTAACATTTTAAGTAACACCTGGTATCGGTTAGGGTTGGTCGTTACAGGGTTGGTTTGATAAATTTTTTGTAACACCTAGCTAGTGAGGCCCACAATATTGTGAAAAATGGTTACAACCATGTAGCCAACGTTCGCCAAAGGAGTTGTGTGATCAAGTTGCTGATAAGGTTTGTTGCAACAACTCCAGAGAAGATAAATATCAAGCCATGTGGAAGAACTTGGATGGGAGCAAGGGCTAGATGATGAGGACGTGGTGAGTATCTTATGTTATCTTCTTGGTATAAAGATTACGGGGAAGATTTGGGTTTATCTAGAGTTTGGGGATAACACGAATTGGAGTTCTATATAAGAGGGTGGACTCTTGTATGAGAAGGGAGGAATGTCCGGTGAAGAGTGCATCAGGAGAATTGTGTTAAGTTCTTGGTGGAGAAGAGCTTGCCGAGATCTGGAGCGGTGGACATGAAGTTGTTGAAGCTGGTTTTGCGAGTGGAACTGGAATTTCGCATCGTGACTCCCAAAGTAGTTAGGTCGACGAAGATCGACTTACGCACAGATTCTACATTCTTCAACCCTTTGCTTTTCTAGTTGAGTGAATTGTATATAAGAAGTTGATCCAGAGGGGGACAACTTGAGGGTTGGTTGTGAGAACTATTGTGAGGGAGATTTATTGTTCTCATGGTCTCTCAAACGAGTGTAGAGAGGCAAGGTCATAGGGTTTTCATGTCTACTACTTGCAAGTAGTCTGGTGAGGGATTGCTTCTATTTTCTTTGTTTAGTGATTTCAATAAAGGTTGGGAAAGGGTTCCCATAATCATGTTGTGCTAGCATCATTATTGGTACCATTGTAGGTTTGGTTAAATTCCGAGGACTTGCAGCGTCGGGATTGGGTAGTGGTATGCTGGGGCATTGGGCAACAGTGCTTGGTGAGCGCATCCATGCGCTTATGTGGTGACTAGCGTGGTGATCGGTAGCTGGCAGCAAATATCACTACATTGAGCAATCGAGTGAGATAGCGTGTTGGTGAGTTGCGGGATTTGTTTCTGAGTATCGCAAGAATTGCCGTGGGGGGTGTGTGACTTGTGGAAGACGAAGTGTTCCTAGGGAGGGAAATACGTCGTACGGACACTGAAAAGGGGACGAAAAATTCAACCTTGTGTCAGCCCCCCTAACATATTAAAATAATTTTTTTATTAAAAGTTATTGGTCGGTGACATCCAGGTCTAGGTGAGGGCAGCCAATATCTAGGTGCCATGGTCTGACAGTGACCAAATCCTATTGTATTTGGGTGCCCAAAATCTGGCTGCCCTAGTTCGCGAAGGCGAGATTTGGCCCTAACTGCTCTAGCTTTGCAGTGAGAATATTTGACTGCCACCACCTATGGGGTTGCCAAAATTTGGCTGCCCTAACTACGTAGTGGCCAGATCTGATTACCTAAGTAGTGGCTAGATTTAGTGGGTGTCACCTCGGAGAGGCCAAACCCTGGTTGTTTGAGCAAGGGCGCCCTATTTAGCTACACTTGCCAGATGTGGATACCGCAAGTGGGTAGCGTTTATTTCAGTTGTCCCTTGTGCCATGTTATTTTTTAAAAAGAAATTGATATTACTATTTAATGCAATTGTAAGGTAAGGTAGTTAAAGCCATTTTATGAAAAAATATCTTTATATCGTGAATAATAATATATCAGACAATTTTAAATTATAAATAATATATTCAATTACACTTTAATGGTAATAGTTCACGACAATAATAATAATTATTATCTTGGACTCACTCGCACGAGACCCCACTCCGAGAAGATGGAGCTTTTCCCCGTTTCCGCCTGAAACAGACGGTGGTAAGATGAGCGCACAAATCCCTCACTTGTTCCAGGGTTCCCTCCTTTTGGTCATCATCGTTTCTCTTCTCCATTTCTCCGTCACAACCTCGGCCGCATCCGCACCCCCTCCACCTCCCCTCCCTCTCCTCCCCATCCCCACCGCTTCCCAGCTCCAATGGCAGCTTGGCGAGATGGCTCTCTTCCTCCACTTCGGCACCAACACCTTCACCGACTCGGAGTGGGGATCCGGCCACGCCGATCCCTCCGTCTTCTCCCCCGATCTCCTCAACGCCACCCAGTGGGCTCGCATCGCCGCCTCCTACGGCTTCTCTCGGATCATCCTCACCGTCAAGCATCATGACGGGTTCTGCCTCTGGCCTACCCAATACACCAACTACTCCGTCGCCTCCTCAACTTGGCGAGGCGGCCGCGGCGATGTCCTCGCCGATGCGGCGGCTGCGGCTAGGGCGTCGGGGATTGGCCTCGGCGTTTACCTGTCCCCTTGGGACCGTCACGAAGGCTCGTATGGGGATACTCTCAAGTACAATGAGTTTTATCTGGGGCAGATGACCGAACTGCTGACTGGGTAGGGGGCATCTAAAATTTTTAGCTAGATTTCTTCATTTAGTTTCTACGTCTATTATTAATTTGATTGTTGCTGTGGATTGATAGATGCTCTTTTTAAGAGCAACAATTGGAGTTAAAGGACAATATTTCATTGATCTTGATCTACCAAATTTCATTATGCCTATTTGAATTGGTTCATCTGCATTTTTTGAGCATCATTGGGAGTTTTGTAACTATAACTCATGGATTGATGTGTCTTATTAACGAATTTCATTGTGCTTATTCAAATTGGTACATTTGCATTTTATGAGCAACATTAGAAGTGAATAACTGTGGTTTGCATATGAGAGCAGCACTAGAAGTGAATGACTGCTTTTAATCTTGGAATAGCTATGGAGAGATCAAAGAGGTGTGGTTGGATGGCGCAAAGGGAGATGGCGAAAAGAATATGAACTACTTCTTTGACTCATGGTTTAGTCTAATCCGCCAGCTCCAGCCTGGTGTGACTATTTTTTCTGACGCTGGACCAGATGCACGGTGGATTGGAGAGGAATCAGGTTTTGCTGGGTCTACTTGTTGGTCTCCCTTCAATAAGAGCGCTGTTGAAATTGGCGGTGACCTTGATGTTGAGTAAGTGTCCTTATTGACTTGACTAGATGAAATCTTGTCTCTTTGTAAAATTAGCTTAGCTGATTTGCAAAATAATCTCTATGAATCCCACATTTTACTTTTATGATTTGAAGGATGACCTCTTTTGAATTTCTCATAGCATAAGTCACTTATATTCAAGAACCAAAATACTCAACCACATGGATATCTTTCTGGTTCAGTATCTGCACCAATATGACATAATTCCAAATCTATGTTTATCTTTTTATTTAAGATAAACTTGAAGATAACTATCAAGTGAGGTATCCAAAAGGATATTTTGAGAATTCTCGTGATTTAGGGGTTTAATGCTATTTTTCTATAAATAAAATCCTCTACTCATATTTGTTGATGATGTACAGTTCATATGCTTCTTATTAAAGTCTTAATAGAGTCTTGTATTAAGTATTATTTTTCTTTCTTATTAATCTCCTAGGTTGCTTTTGAAGGGGGTTGTGTTATTGCTAATTGTGGGAGAGAGCTAATATAAATCACAAATCAAATAAATTAGATCCCTACAAACTTTAACACTCCAAAGTAGATCAATGATGGACAAGTAATAGCGGAAGTTATAAATAATTAAACCAATAAGGGAATGAATAACAAGCACATCAAGATTTGGATCAATTACAACTTCCACAACAAGTCCCTAAGTGAAAATGTGAACCAATCAAGTCTAAACTAATTAAAAACTCAAGCTTTGGCTATTAGGTCAAATTATGCATGAGGTTCAGTTGATTTAAAACTTGCTCACTAAATACTCTTTAATGATCAAGTCAAACAGAAGAGTATTGAGTGGGATAAATACAAGTAAAACAAATATTAAGTAGAAAAAAATGGATAGGGAAAATGATCCACTAGAGACATAATAGATTTTTATAGAAGTTCGGAACTCCTACTTCCCTCTCCTATCCCTTCCATATCTAATGGAAAGGTAGGTCTTCACTCGCTTCACTTTGACACAACTTGTATGCATTACAATTCAACAAGCTTTCTTTCACAAGCTCCCACCTAGAGCTAAAGAAGCTTGCACACACCTCTAACATCCCAAAAGTTTACAACCATGGAAACACTAGCTAGCTCTTCTTACAATACTCTCTTTAAGCCCAACACCTTGAGTAAAGGAGCGACCAATCGTTACACTTTGGAGCCATAACTAGCTTTTCTTCTAATGCTTGAGCCCTCCTTACCTTTCTTATTTGAAGTCGCACTAAGCTTCTCTTCCCATAGCCAAGCCAAGACGCCAATTCCTTATCAAGCCTTAAGCCGTATGGCAAAATGCCAACTGCCTCCGACACCTTGGAGGCAAGTGAACAAGCACCTTCCTAACTTGCACCTAGGCGTAGATGCCTTTGTACACTCCTAACAAATTAGGAGTTTACAACAAATAGCTCAACATATGAGCAATAACCTCTTAAAGCCTATAGCATACTTGCTTTAGGCTAATACAACACTTAGATTTGAAAGTAAAAGCACCAAGAGGTTTAGGAGCAACATGATATGCTAATTCAATGCTCTAAGTTTGTAACCTTTCAAGAGTTGCCCAAAATGCACTCCCAAAGGTCCTATTTATAGCCCAAGAAATCTTAGTCGTGAATAGTAGCCGTTATGCCTTTGAATGTGTTACATTGTCTTTCCTAACGGCTAGTTTTGGCAAATCTGGGCGTTGTTCGACTGCTGATCGTATAGTGATTTTCCTATTGATGGCATTTGGCTGTCGAATGATCTGTTGATTGCACTCGAGCTATTTTTACTACTTCTTGTTGATTGTGACTCTGTCAATCTGTTGCTGAACTCTGCTGGCTTGTGCTCTTTGCTTAATTGGCTATCAATCAATCTATATCGATTATCAGCTCAACAATTTATCAAAGATTTTTTAAACTTTGAAATGCCATTATTTCTTATAAAGAACATTGATTAGAGTGATTCTTAAGCGTTGGAAAGCTTTTGATGCTTTCTATACTTGTAAAAATATTCATAACGCAACTCACTTGAGGTTGAGAGTAATACCCTTTGGAGGTGAGGAGTTTACATAAGTTCTATCTTTGGCTAAGACATTTATTGACCTTCTAAATTGAACTTCCATGTTCCAAGAAGTGACTTGTAGAGTTTTAGATGTAATCATTAAAACTATAGACTCAGCAATGTCAAACGTCTTACTCAAGTTATAGTACTAAATTAAGCCTTCATTAGGAGATTTCAATTTTGACCGAGGGATAGAAACAATACTTTCTTCTTAAATAAAAGTTTATAGGCTTCATGGCCATAGATACAATTGTTATTGAGTGCAAATTTTGCTTTGTGCATTTTGTTGTGTGTTACCACTTTAACGTGTGTGATCGGGATCAACTAGGAGTTGATGTTCAGTAGGTCCAGGCTTCTTCCCACTCATGGCTAAATTAATTCTCAAGCTTCTCCTTTGAAATCACTTATGACGAAGATCCCTAGCGAGTAGTTGGGAGTTGAAGATTGAAATTGAAAGAAAAAGGAACAACTATTTCATTTCAAAAACCAAAAAAAAGAAAAAACATCGGATACAATAATATTGTTCTCTTTTTATAGTTTTCCAACATAAAACCCAATCGAGTCACCTAGCATAACTCTGTTCCAAACCCCGACTATTACATGACTACAACCCAGCTCACTTACAACTAACTAATCGACGCTTTTCCAAAACTAACCTTGAACTTTCATTCAATTCCCACCTTACTGTACTATCTCACATAACTTGTGTAACATTGTGTGTGACCTTTCCTCATCTTTTAAGTGATTTTGAGTAAAGTTGTGAGAGAATAAGAATATGCGTGAACCTATTTTTCTCGTGTTTATCCTCTTCTAATCACCTTCTATGTGATTTTGAGTGAAAATCTAGCAAAATGATACAAAAATTTTCCATGCTCTAGTTATCCCAACAGGTTTGCATCAATTGGTTATTAGAGTAATTTGGTTCCTTGGTGCTATGTTTTTACCCCACCACCAACCTGACTTCCATTTTTTGGCCACTACCATCTCCACCCCAACATGCCCCACAACACCAAATTCCCATCTTCACACCGCTATCATGCCTAAGTTCCTTACCCTTCGTCCGTGACCCAATAAATCCTTGAACTCATTCAACTCATAGATTCCTTGGCTACTACAATTATTGAAGGCCATAAACAATAACAAACTTTTGAAGATCGCATGTCATCATAGTTTGATACGATTCAAACACATCAATATGCTTTTGAAGAACAAATAAAATTGCAGGTTACTGAAATTCAGAAGCAGCAAAATTAATTGGACAAGCAACATTTTCTTCTTGAACTAAATATGTTCGTTAGTGTATCATGTGTTAATATGTTACTGTTGACTTGTTCCTAGATGTTTAAGAGATATTTAGGAGTGTGAATGGTTCTTATCTGTTGTAAATGCAATCCCTATGATATAGGGGACGGTTGTACCTACTTTTAGACTTATAAATTGCTGAACTTGGGAAGGTGAGGGAGGACAATTCACCTCTTGTTTTCTTCCCTAATATACTTAGTTTTGTATAACTGTCATTAGATTATCAACATGGTATGCGGGCAAGGTTACTAGGGCCTGTGAATCTGAGCAGGTATTATACATACTATTCCTTGTGTTTTTCCAGTTTCATAGCCATTGAATCCTTGTTTTCTTCCTCCTATCCGAGTCCTTCTATTGCTTTAACTAATGGCAAAAGGAAAATCAATTTCCACCTCAAGTGTTAACACCACCACACTGACTGTTACTGGCCTTATTAGTGGTACGACAATTACTACCATTAAACTGCATAGGAAGAATTATCTTCAATGGTCTGCTGCAATGAAGTGTTTCCTTAATTCTAAGGACAAGCTGAAGTACATTGAAGAGGAGCCTGATGATTTAGCAAGCTCTGAGTGGATAAAGGAAGATGCCCAAGTTAGGTCATGGCAATGAAATTTAATGGAACGCCAAATCAGCTGTGATCTCATCCTGCTGCCATCAGCTTATGCTGTTTGAAAATCTGTGTATGAGACTCTTGGGACTGAGTAATATCCGGAGGATCTATTATGTTTGTGAAGAGGTATTTCTCTCCAAACAAGGTAACAAAACACTTTCAGAATATTACAGTTTTGTTAAATCAAGGTGAGAAGAACTTAATATCTACCATCCTTATCCAACTGATATGGAAATGTGGAAAAAGTAGCATTAAGAATTAAAGATTGCCACCTTCTTGGCTGGTTTTACCTCTCATTATGCATCTGCTAAAGACCAGCTACTTATTGGTAATGAATTACCTAGTTTAAATGTTGCTTTTTCTATGATGTCAAGGATTTCAGTAGAAGTGGAAAAACCTGCAGAGGCAATTGAAAACTCTGCAATCTTGACAGCACTCGACCTCCCTCAAACTCTTCTAGAGGAAGAGGTCGAGGTCGAGGCTCAGAATCTTCACGTGGGAGAGGTAGAAACAATATGCACACAGAAGAAGGATATTGTGATTACTGTCAGGTTGTAGGTCATACAGAAGAAAAGTGTTGGTCCAAACATGGCAAGTCAGATTGGGCAAGACAGGCCACCAACTCCTCTATTGCTGCAACTGAACAGAATGAGTAAGCTACAGTTGCTGGAGGCGAATGAAGGTGAGCCACTACAAGCAGAGTATAGAAGATTGGGAGCTAAATTGATTTACCTTACAATTACACAACCTAACTTGTCATTTACTGTAAGTCTGGTCATTCAGTTCATGCAATAACCGAGAATGCCTCGTGGGAATGTTGTTGTCAGGATCGTAAGATATTGAATGAAGTATCTTGCTAATACAGGAAGCTATGTGATGGTAAATCATTTGAGGTACAAGGCTTTGTTGGCTCAGATTGGGCGGGTCAGTATATGACAGGAGGTTTACTAGTAGCCACTGTGTAAGCTTGTATGAAACATGATCATCTGGAAAAGTAAGAAACAAAATTTGGTAGCAAGGTCTAGTGCTGAGGTAGAATGCAGGGCAATGACAAAGGCTTTTACAAAGTTAATCTGGGTGAAAATGTTGTTGGAGGAGCAAGGCTTAAAGGTTAACACTCCCATGAAACTATGGTGTGACAACACAGCAGCTATTCATATATAGTTGATAATCATGTGTTTCATGAGAGAACAAAGCACACAGAGGTCAATTGCCATTATATAGGAGACATAGTGAAGGAAGGTGTTATTGATGAGCTGCAAGCCAAGCTATGTTCGGATATCTCCGGCTCATAGCTTGAGGGGGAGTGTTGAGATGTAAGGAATATTTACTAAATGTGTTTGTTAGTGTGCCGTGTTAATATGTTATTGTTGACTTGTTACTAGATATTTAGGAGTATGAATGGTTCTTATCTGTTGTAAATCTAATCCCCATAAAATAAGGAATGGTTGTACCTACTTTCAGACTTATGAATTGGTGAACTTAGTAAGGTGAAGGAGGACAATTCACCTCCTGTTTTCTTCCCTAAAATATCTAGTTTTGTATACCTGTTATCAGATTATCAGCAAACCTAAGCCAGTTACTATTGTTTAAATCATGTGCAAACATAAGTCATGAATATCATTTACATATCTAATTAAAAATTCCAGTTTTATGAGCTGTTTCTCAGTGTTTATATCGAACTAGATGTTTAATCTTGTTTATAATGCTAGGTCTGATTTGAAATTAATGTTTTGATTACTATTTAATAATTTTTAGACCAGATTATTAAATCTCCTTTAATCATGATTTGTGGAAGAATTCATGAAGTTGTCTATATCATGATCTGTTTTAATAAAAGTTGATTATCATGTTATGATTTGTTATTAATTGTTAGATTAATCTTTATTGATAAGAAGTTTTGATAATCATGTGATTTAAAGGATCAATCAATAGTAAGCCATACTAATTTTACACAACAGATTCACCCATGGCCGATGAGTCTCGAGTTATGCAAGATAGGCGACCGCAGGCAACTCGTTTTGGAGTCCAGCGTTGATGACTACCCACTTTCCCCACTTTGTATTTGACATCTGAAATCTGGCCATTCTGGTTATTTGCTAGTACACACCAAACAATAATAATAATAATTGAAGTTGAGATGTTTACCACTCAACTTGGCTGGAAATCAATAAGGTGAACACTCTGACCGTCTTCCCTGACCTCAATGGTGATGGACTGATTTGTTGGAGCCTGTTAGGGATGGCTTTCGTCCTGTGAGCAACTCCTTAGTGGACGATTTGCATGCTTTGGTGGCTGTTCATCTTAAGTGTCACATTCCTATGCATTACTGTTGAGGATGGGAGCTCCAGAGGGTGGAAAGCCGCCTGTTGCCCTCCACCAGCAACCTTTTGCCAGCGATCCATTATAGCAGTTGATTGCAAGCCAAGAAATCCATTTGTGCTGAATGATTGCTGTTTTCAGCGAGCTGGACCATCGTCGGAAGACCTTGGTTGGCTGGTGCTCATTGCCTCGCCATAGTCCCAATTGATTGGGACTCCTCTAAGCCCTAATTTTACGAATTAGGGCATATGGGAGGAGGAAGTGTCAAGTTTTACCCTGACTCTATAAACAGGTCCATCGAGTCCATAGCTGACTGACTGCTATGAAGCCCAAAATTGGTTTGTTCATTTAATTGGACCGTGATTCAGACAGTTGTGTTTTTCTTGACAATTAACTATTAATCATCTATGTTGGAGACTTGTCCGAGCTGATAATAAAAACGTATGTTTGATCATGACAGAGTCCAGTGATAGACAGTTAACCAGCCCGCCATTAACAATTCGTCCAGATCTACCAGTTTGAACTGATTCATTTTAGTCCCACTGATTCGGACCAATTTTAACCGGGAAGCCCTTAACCAACTCAAATTCAACTCAGATCGAATAAAGGCCTATGTTTTCTATTGTCCAGTTAATTCTAATTTGATCTTTTTTGAGTATTAGATCATGTTAGATTAATTTCAATGAGTTTTAAGGTTTTTCAATTGACCTTTCAAGGGGTGGGTTACACTTGTTCTTTTGGGCTCAACATGTATTTATGGAATAATGAATTATGCATGTAAGTGTATTCGGTTGGTGGGAGCTTGGGATTGTAGATATAAGGTTGATCTCATCTAAGGTAATAATTGTTTAAAATTTTATTGGCATAAATTTTATTAATTATGTGAGTTCAGCATTGTGATTATGAGCTTTGGCTCCATAAATAATTCTATGCTATCCTAATTGATAATTTGATGCATTAATTCTTGTTTAGTAGTACTTGTATTCTTAGTTGTTTCTGAAAGCTCACTTTAGTATGAATCAAATTAAATTATATATAATCCGAACCATGATGTAGGACAGATTGGTACTGGTATTGCTATCTGAGTTCTTAATTGTTTACTTTATTTTGTACAGCTGTTTTCACTGCTAGTAATGATATGTTCAAAGAGAAATTAAAATTAAAATCAACCTGCACAAAGGAATTGGATAAGTTGTGAATGTAGCGTGCAATCATAAATGCAGGACAATTTTCCCACAATTAAAATTCCAAGTCTTCAATTAGATTTCATGCCCACCAAAGACAACTCTCCTAATTTAAGAGAATATATTATGAATGACCTAATCTCCAATTATTTTGTACTCTTCCAAAATTTACTTGGTTTCGACCTATGAAAAACATGTTATAAGTATGTAGATGATGTTGGAATGAATCTTCTATTACTGTCTTTGTAATGGTACATTTCTTATTGATTTGCACCTTATTATCAGCACACAATTGCTTATGTTGATGGCAGCCTTGACACTTTTAGAAACTTGGAGTCCAAGTTCCATCATGATTCATCTTTAAATTGTATATAATAATATATAAACTTGTGTGTGGACTTCATAGAATTTTTAATGGGAAAGATTTGTGTGGACAATTTTAAAGTGAACAATTTTCTTTGGCTGTATCAAGAGTGTAGTTTTATGCTTACGACTGGTTCCAACATTTTTCTTAAATGACAGTTTAAAATGCTAACAAAGTGAAGGATCTTATTTGTATGCAGATATTCGCTTTGTGGTGATTCTAAAGGACGGGATTGGGTGCCTGCTGAATGTGATGTATCGATAAGGGAAGGATGGTTCTGGCACAAAACTGAGCGTCCAAAATCTGCAACTACTCTGCTTGACTTATACTATAAGTCAGTGGGACGAAACTGTCTCTTCCTACTAAATGTGCCCCCAAATTCATCTGGACTTATATCAGAAGAAGATATTCAAGTACTTAAAGAATTTAGTGAGCTTCGAAGCATCATTTTCTCTGATAACTTGGTCAAGAATGCAGATGTTTTTGCGAGCAGCACTCGCGGGGGGGCTGTCAGCTCGCATTTCAATTCCTACAATGTTCTTCAAGAAGGACTTAATTACTATTGGGCTCCAGAAGAAGGGCATTCTTACTGGGCATTGTATCTTGAATTGGAGAAGCTAGTATCGTTCAATGTTCTCCTACTTCAAGAACCCATTCAAATGGGTCAGCGTATCTCGGAGTTTCATCTGGATATTTTTACTGAAGGAAAATGGAAAAAAGCAGCAAACGGGACAACCGTTGGTTATAAAAGGCTTCTCAAGTTTGAGAAGGTAGAATCCCAATCCCTAAGATTAGTTATTGATAAGTCTAGGTCTGATCCCCTCGTATCTTATTTGGGTATTTTTTTCGATCCTTTTATCATTGTTGAAAAGCAACTTTGCACAATGTGTCGTCCAGGCCAAGTTAACGGAAGGGAAGTACCACGGTTGGAGCTAAATTCTGTTTCTGTTAAGAGCAGCCATTTATTAATTAGGTGAACCATTATTTATAGAAATGTCCCATTCACTGCAATGTTTCTTCATCCCGAGCAAGAAATCTGAACAATGGTGCACTATCTAGCGCAAGACAGATGTACAAATAAGCTTAATAGCAACATATGTATGATTTCTTTTTCAGATAATTTATCAAAGAAGCAATGTTTTTATAGTCAAAGATGTGCCAATTCCGGCCGTGGCAGGTGTGTAACATGTTTAGTTCAACCGAGTTTAAACCAGTTTGAACTGGAATAGCATGTTATACCAAACAAGGCTTAAGTATTAGTAACAAAAAATGGTATCCATAAATACAAAAACATAACATTATAACCTTGGTGCCTGGCTTCAGTTCGTTTGTTCCTTTTTTTTTCCATCTCATGCTTCCATATTATCATCAATATAACTGCGCGGAAGAAAGTTATTACCATATTCACTCGCCCAAGAATTGTCCAGGGAGTAATTGTAGAAGATTTATCTAATCGAAGCTTTATATAATATGCCTACAAAGATCTTCCTAAATCTAAAACATTCAACCAAATTAAATTCAGCATTTTCCTTCTCATGCATTCTCCGATGCATTGAAAGATTTATCTCAAGGCGACTGATCTCCATTGCCATGGAATCGAAAGCTTTTTTGTCAGCGCAGCTTTCTCCTGTTATTAAGTTCAAGTATTTGCTCTTCCATGATTCCATCAAGTCTCATGTTCCACAGCCGAGCACGACAACACTGTAACGGTGTAACCAAATACAAAACCACTGGTTAGTTCCATTTATGTTTCAGGCCTCATCCTGTTATTGTGCAGTTTTCCCCATCAAAAACGCTGTTTGTTTTCCTATAGAACAACAGCACCGACTTTATACTTCTGATTTGGCTATTGAAGATGATTCTATGCATTTTCTACATCTTGATCATCTTACATCCTCTTTATATGAAGGTCTGAAAGCCCTCGTGATAATTTTCGAACAAAAGCACCCCACGTAGTTAACAGAGTATCCAAAGCGGGGGGGAAAAAGTACCTATCCCCCTAGGGTACGAAGAGATGCGTTTTTTCCACCCAAACGAATGACTGTCCTATTCTTCCTCCGGCGTCTCCCATCCCCATCCCCCATCGTCCTTCCACCTGAATCACCCCGACCCTGCTAACGATCTCTTTGACAGCGGCAATGATAAATTACCCTCTCCCCCTGACGCTGCTCCACATGAAGCACACATGAAGCACGCTAACTCTACTAAATGACCTCTCCAACAACACCAACATTAAACTACCGTTTTAATGTAGGACTCATGACCACCTGATCGAAGTTTAATGTAGGATTCGTGACGGCCTGATTGAAGGTGGCTAATTGTGGTGGAGAGCTAATCGTGATCACAAATAAAACAAATTAGATCCCCTTAAACGTCAGCACTCCTAAGTAGATCGATAATTGATAAATAACAATGAAAGTCTTAGACAATCAAAACAATATCGGAATTAACAATAAGCATACTAAATTTTAATTGGTTTTGAGTCACAAGCTTTGGTGAACAAGTAAATCGAAATAAGTGGTTAAATTAATTACAACTTGCGCAACAGTCCATAAGAAACAAGTGAACAAATAAAATTTAAATTAATTAAGGACTTAAAGTTTTGGCAAACAAATCAAACCATGTAAAAGTATTAAGTGATTTACGACCCACTCATTCAATGCTCTCTACGGATTACTCTTTATTGATCAAGTCAAACACAAAAAAGCTTAAATAGGATAAGTACAAGTAAAACAACCAATTAAGTAAATAGAAAAATACTAAGAAAAATGATACATAAGACAATGATTTTTATATAAGTTTGAAACCCTTGCTCTTCTCTCGTATCCCTTCCATATCACAAGAAAATTTAGGTTTTAACTTGTAAAACCCATGACCCAAATTAAGGTATTATGGTCAAAATCGGTCGGTTGGACTGTTATTTTTTAGTCAATATAGTTTTAGAATACGCGTGTTGAGCCGATGCTGATCATGTGTTTTCAATTATAAGGGTCATGTGTACCCAAATATATAATGATAATGCCACTAACGCAATAGTAAATGAATTATTAGAGTATATAAGAGTCCGCCTAGTTTTTTTATTCATAGTAGATTGTAGAATTAGATTTATGTTGTTTATTGAGTTAAGAGCCGATGCTGGTCATGTATTTTTGGAGGGTTAGTAGGATTAGAACATGTCATACGAATTATGACATTATTATTTTATTTTATGACATTTTATTATATTTTATTTTATATTTTTAGAATTTATTTATTATTATTGACTTAAATCGGCGCAAGTCAAGTTTTAATTACAAAACTATTGTGTGTTTCTCCACAACCTTTCTCTCTTCCCCTTTTTTTCTTCCCAAACTCTCATAGACTGACACCTTGCCCTTCCACTGACCCTCACCGCTCGTGACCTCACTGCCAGTCACCACGTCGCCATCGCCAAGCCTCCCATCTTCTTTCCTCCCCACCTTTAGTAACAAAATTAGAAAATGAGTTATCAGAACATAAAACAGTATGCTGGATTTTTTTTTATTTTTATTTCATGCATTAGACCATACAAATTAGAATTAGGTCATTATCGTGTTAGAATATGTTAGATAAGATTTTGGGTAGGTCGAAAGGTTTATAACAAGTTATATTATTTTATTGAGCATATTTTATTTTATAGTACTTTATCATATTTATTTTATATTCTTTTATAATTTATTTATTATTATTGACTTGGGTCAGAGCGAGTCAAGTTTTACTTATAAAATTGCCTCCGACCCTTTTCTTCTTCTTCCTGGGTGTCCTCCTCCAAAACACTGCCCGACTCTTTATTTCCAACCTCCGCTGGGGACGTCATTGCCAAAGCCGGTCACCGTCACTAACCCGGCGACCTCCCATAGTCGTCGCTGTCCTCTTCCCTATCTCCCCTCCCACCTTCTCTCCCTCCCCTTCTCCTCGTTTCCTCCCACAATCACCACTGCCGCCGCCTTGTATGTGTCACCACCAGCCACAAACTTTGGCGATCACCTCCATCCACTCTCCCCAGCCCTCCAATCATCCTTCTTGACTATTCCCTGGCCTGATCGACGACATGCACAGCTGCCCATGCAAAACACAAGGCCACTGCTTGCATGTACCATCGCGAGCGACTAGCGCCGCCCCTGGCCAGTCGGGCAATGCCGCTGTGAGATGCGTTAACTTAGTCCCACATCTAATACCTACTAAGATCTTTCATGTGTATAAGTGAGAATGGACTATAGAACTTTAACTTTAGTTAACCATCTTAAATAAATGACTTAGGCCCATTACGTTGCACTTTGGGCCGGGTCGTTACAAATGGTATCAGAGCCCGGTTTAGTGTTAGATGGTGCGTTGGACTATGGACATTGACTAGGCTCTCGGTCACGGGCCATTGAAGTTCGTGGGTCATGGACCATGGAAGGTCGGGGGTTGGGGCTAGCAACAGGCCAACTGTAGGTATTTCGAGGACGAAATTTCGTAAGGTGGGTGTATTGTGAGATCCCTCAACTTAGTCCCACTTCTAATACGTACTGGGAGAAGATCTTGTTTATAAGTGGGAATGGAGTATAAATCGTTAACTTGGGTTAAACCTTTTAAGGAGATGACCTGGCCGATTACGTTGCACTTTGGGCCAGGTCGTTACAAATGGTATTAGAGCAACCTAGTTCCATGTTAGATGATGGGCTGGACTACCGACGTTGGCTAAGCTCTCGGTCATGGGCCATGGAAGGTCGTGGATCGCGGGCCATGGAAGGTTGTGGGTTGGGGCTAGCAATTGGCCAAGTGTAGGAATTTCGGGAACAAAATTTCCTAAGGTGAGTAAATTGTGAGATCCCTCAACTTAGTTCCACATCGAATACCTACTGGGAAAAGATCTTGTTTATAAGTAGGAATGAACTATATATCTTTAACTTCGATTAACTATGTTTAAAGAAATGACTTAGGCCCATTACATTGCACTTTGGGTTGGGTCGTTACAAATGGTATTAGACCCAGGTTGGTTCCGTGATAGATGGTGGGCTAAACTATAGACGTTGGCTAGGCTCTCGGTCACGGGTAATGGAAGTTTGTGGTTCATGGGCCATGAAATGTCGTGGGTTGGGGCTAGCAACGGGCCAAGTGTAGGAATTTTGGGGATGAAATTTTCTAAGGTGGGTGTATTGTGAGATCCCTCAACTTAGTCCTAAATCTAATACCTGTTGGGAGAAGATCATGTTTATAAGTGGGAATGAACTATAGATCTTTAACTTCGGTTAACTATTTTTATGAAATGACTTAAGCTCATTACATTGGACTTTGGGCCGCATCGTTATAGCTGCCAGGCCCCACAGTCTGCCCCTAGCCGACCTTGTAAAACCCACATTCGAGTCAGGATTTTATACTCAGAATCGGTCTGTTCAACCGTTACTTTCGAGTCGATTATGTTTTAGAACTCATGTACTGAGCCGACACTGGTTGTGTGTATGAGCCGTGAGGGTCACGTGTACCCAAGTATATGATGATAATGTTTGAATACAACAGAAAAGGATGAGTTATTAGAATATATGAGAACACACTAGTTTATTTTTATTTTTATATATAATGGATCGTAGAATTAGTTTTACGTCGTTTACCTCACAAATATGCGCTATGAGCAGTTTGGGTGGGTTAATAGTTATAAAGCATGCCATTATGATGTTGTGGTGTTTGTTTTATTTTATGGGATTTTTCTTGATTTTTCTTTATTTTTTAAGGATTTACTATGACTTAGTTATTATTCTTGACTCGAGCCGGAGACGAGTCAAGTCTTATTTATGATATTGCCATCCAATTATTTCTATTTCTCCCTCGACACTTCTCCTTGTCCGTCCAAACCCTTGTCACCCCCTTTTTCTTGTCGTCGCTGCTGTCACATATGCCGGCCTGCTACTGATCGTCACTGCTAGGCCCGCCTGACCAACCCCGGCCACTGTCTGGCCACCACGTCGCTGCCACGCCTACTGCCTTCCCCACGTTGCACTCCTGTTGCTGATTGTGCCGTTGGCAACCGTTGTAGTCACCGTCCATTTGTTGTCTTGGTGTCACTAACAAACCCACGGCCTTCCTCAACCGGAATGGAGTCCATCATTGCCCAGGCCGGTCAAATTTAGTCACCCACCACCGGTCGCCTCTATTTTTGCCATTTTCAGGCTAGCTGTCACCTCTGCTGGCCACGTCGATGCCGTAGACATGTCGGGCTTGCCGAGCCGGATCCATCGGTACCGTATACCACCACCATCCTACCAGTAGACGCCGCCGGCGATTGCCGTTGGAAAACCACCAAAAAGTTGCCGGGAAAACCACCAAAAAAAATTAATAATAATAACGTTCGACGCTGTGGGATCGAACGTTGGGAAATTTATTTTTTTTCATTTAAAATAATTGTCGTTAGCTGGTTAAGTATGATTGACCCGTTTAACCAGTTAAGTAAACCATCCCAATTAACCGTTTAAACCAATTAAGTGAAATGTATTTGGCTACCCAATTACCAACTTAAAAGAATTACGGTGAAGGGGTGCTTCTTCGGATTGGCGCCGTCTTCCTCCTTGGTCAGGTAATTTTTCTCCTCTTTCTTTCTAAACTCTCATGCATACATATATTGGAATTGAAAAATAAACTTGATAATCATGAAATTAAAGTTTTAAATCAATAACAAAATTTTTTCTCCTCTGCCTTGCCGGGGATCATGGCGGTGAACGATTCGACATGAGAGGATGACCCTCGTGGTCAACCATTCATGACCGCTTGTCCCTGGAGATGGAGGCTGGCC
>JAVDBV010059541.1:0-11141 GCA_032619315.1 Piper longum
TGCGGCCTGGCCTCAGGTCCTGGTCACAAGGTTGGTCTGAGAGTCGGGCATGGCCATGAATATTGTTAGAAGGTTGATGATCAAGTACTGTAACATGATAAGGCTATTAAGCTTCCCATGCAGGCTTTGCACTGTTTGAATGGCACCATGCCAGTTGCTTTTATAGACTTAAGGTGTTATGCACCTTATAAGGAGAATTTACCTGGTTGTCTGAGGATGATTGGCAAGAGTTTGGAGAAGGGTCAAACTACTAGTTGTACAGTATAGCAAATTCAGCAGATGCTGTGGTAGGATCTTCTTCACCAGCATCGGAGAAGCTGCTTCGATGGCGCTATGAAAACACAGAGAAAAGGGATTGGAATCGATCAAGAACTGAAGATCAGGAGGATGTCCTGCTGCATCTAGTTCTTCCTGAAAAAAGAAGAAAAGAAGAAACAAAACAAAACGAAAACAAACTTTCATTCATCAATTCAATCGATGCCTACAACCGACGATCATGCTCTGTTTTATCCCCTGCTCCTAAGCCCATGCCTTGGTAATTCCCACCGGCCCATCATATTCAAACACATGTAATGACAATATTACCCTTAGCACTCCTTTACCCACTTTATCCATACCATGCTGTCCATTTATAAGTCGGATATATAAACGAGGGTTGGTGTCACGGAGGTATCAGAGCATTTAAAATTTTGACATTTATAATTTTAAAGATCCTAAATCAGATTATATACCCCTGATACTTTTTAAGTATCAGGTAGGTAGAATAAGAAGACAATGTTTTTTTTCATAATATTGCGAAGAGCTTGAATGGATAAAAATATAAAATTATAATTTTACATTTTTATTGATACGAGTGATGTAACTGATGCACGACAAATTAGTGGTAGTCTGGAACTATCAAATTAGATTTTGGTAGGGTTAATGTCTGTACACTTCTCGTAAATCAACAACCAAATTAAATGATTTTAGTTACGTGCTAGTACTTTCTTTCTCTTCACAATTCACATCCATAAATAAGTTATATTAATTTGATTTGATTTTTTATTTAACATACTTCAATTTGATGTAACAAGAGGCGAGATTAAGCTATAGCATCCAATTGATTGCTTGCCTTCTTTCCCTCGACACTAATGAATGAAAGAGTGCAAGTTAGGAAGCAATATTGAAGGCTTCCAAATAGAATGGTTAGTTGTCCAAAGGAAGAGGTCTATACGGGCATTAATTAGTATAACATCTTTTCTGTACAAAATTATTATGAAAATTAAGCATTAAGAAGGGAAAACAACCAATGTCAATTTACAAACTAACATATGTAGCACTTTGGATATATGTAATCTGGTTGCCTTAACTAGTGTCTAATCAGCGGGCTGAAAAATGAGACATAGTCATGGTACCGCCAGAGCTACTAAACGTAGAATTCACAGACTTCTCCTTGCTGCCAATTCCAAAAGGATTCACGTCAAGGAAACTGGGTCTGAGTAATTGGACTCTGGAGTAGCCATCGTTCAGCAGTATCACCAGTGCTTCGGACATGGCTGGCCTCAAATGGGAGGATTGAGTGCACATCAGACCTACCTGTACCACCGTTTTCAAAGCCTCTGTTTCAGAGCTTTTTAGCCTCAACGATTTATCAGCCAAGTCTGCTAACGAATCTGTTTCATACAACCTCCATGCCTGCCAAAATGGAGACGCACAACTAGTTAGTAGATCATCAGAGGACTACATCGTAATTATAGATTATTTTGGAAGGTGTGATTTCATTACCCATTCAAGAAGGTATGGTTCAACGCTCATATCGTTGCACTTTCGCCCACTAATAATCTCCAGAATAATTACACCAAAGCTGTATGCATCAGCTTTCTCCGATAGAACGCCATGAAGCATGTACTCTGGAGCTGTGTAACCTCTACCTCATGACACATCAAGTATTAGCTTCTATGAAATACTGAGCGAAAAGAACTAGAAGAAGGCATTATATCATGTATGGTACTCACACTGTTCCTGCTAGTCTAGTTTGTATATGGCTTTGATCTTCAGGAAACAACCTCGCAAGTCCAAAATCTCCAATCTTGGCTTGGAGTTGATCATCAAGAAGTATGTTTCCACATTTTATGTCCCTATGAATGATAGGTATATAGAAATCCTCGTGTAGATATGCAAGGCCCCGAGCAATACCAACTATTATGTCAAACCGTTGGTTCCAATTGAGTGTTTCACTCTTGCCACCTGCATAATAATTTATTTATATGATAAAAGCTCATTAACGCTATGCATATCAGCTTGTATGAATGCTCCTATATCATATCTGCTAGAGTTAATACAAGCCCTTATATTACAGAGACAGTTGGATAGTGAGGAGCATTTTGTGAAATTTAAGAAAAGTTATAACCATGCATTATTAGATTCACTTTGAGATGATATTCTTAAACAGTCTCAAATAACTATCGGCTTGAAACATAAAAACTTGCTGCTAAGTGCGTGTTAATTAGAAAGAAATTTGGATAAAGTCTAACGAGATGGAAAAGAAATGACTTGGGATGAAATTTATTAAAATTTTATTGAACATTGTTAGGATAGCAAGAATGAAAATGAAATGATATATGACTTCAAGCTTTAATTTCATGTTTTTCTTTTGTTTTTTTTGAGTGGAAGTAACCTATTCACATGAATAAATTGCATGCCAGTATATGTGTTTGATCATTTCGTCTCACCAAAAATGATTTTGTCCAGGCTGCCCTTCTCCATGTATTCATACACCAACAAAAGATCCGGGCCTTTTCTGCAGTAACCAAGGAGACTAACAAGATTCCTATGTCGAGTATTGCTCAAGAAAACTATTTCTCTCTCAAAACCTGTTCTAGTGTGCAAGTTCTCTCCTATTATAAGCCTCTTGACAGCCACAATTTGCCCTCTTTTGAGTACACCCTGGTAATAGAAAAGAGGTATAAATTGAAGGGACAAACTAAAGAGAATAGATTTTTTCATAAGAAATGCCCCATGTAATTGAACTTAATCATGTAAGAATACAAATACCATGAAGTCTACCTTGTAAACAACTCCAAATCCGCCCTCTCCCAGCTTGTTTTTATCACTAAAATTTCCCGTGGCATGCTTTAAATCAATGTAATGAAAACTGACTGGCTCCCTCACTTCCGTTAATCCCAACTCATTCAATAATCTTCTATCTGCAAAACAGCAATTGGCATACTACCTTCAAAATCCTTATCACAATAACTGAATAGAAAACATTAAATTCGCAGAAAAAATACAAATACTTGCATGAACCCTACCTATTTGAATCCTTCCAGTATCTCTAGAACGCCGAATGAAAAAGATTATGGCGATAAGAACACAGCAAAATGCAACAACTGCAACACCCGCGGAGATTCCCACAATGAGCTTCTTTCTGTGATCATTCCCATCTGCACAATCCTAATGCACATCAAATCGTCACACACAACAACTAGCCCTCCGTTTTATAAGCACAACAAGCAGAGTTCTCTGCTTTTTCTTTTTCTCTCAAAGAGTAACTTCACAAAACCACAATTGATGCAGTAAGAACTACTAGCTAAGCTTGCTCGCTTACTCTTAACATTAAATTTTTAAAAATGCCCTTCTCCTTCTTTACACACTCAAACTTTTAGTCGAAGTGGTCACTCAATAATATCATAATACGACGAAAATAAACAAATCAAATAGTGAATCTAACTAACCAGGCTTGTCGACGAGGATGACCTTGGACTCGTTGAAGAAAGGGCCATCGGAGTACCGGAGGAAGCACTCCAAGTTCACAGACCTGCCGCCGACGGCCGGCGGACACCCCTTCATGTTATCATAAGCCACTTCCAAGCAACTTAAGCACCCGTCGCTCCCAACGCTCTCTGCAAGCAAGCACTGCCCAACCGCATACACCACCGACCCCTCCCCGCCAACCTTAGCCGCCCCGAACATGGTCCTCCTCTTGGGCACCTCCCTCACCAGCGGCTCCACGGCCGCCGCCACCTTCGAGCCGAATCCAACCGCCCCGTCCATCTCGTCCTCGCAGAAGCTGCTGGGCGGGCCGGCGCTGTTGGTGGTGCCGTCGAAGCTCCGGCTGCTGCTCCGGTACCCGATGGTGCAGCCGTCGTAGACCGCGAACCCGCTCTTCCTCGGGTAGCAGCTGCCGATGAGGGAGGCGGCGGCGTCGAAGCAGGAGAGGCAGTCTGCGGCGGAGAGGTACTCCCGGCATTGGAAGAGGGAGAAGACGGGCTCGTAGGCGCTGACCTGGGCCGAGGCGTAGAAGGTTGAGGAGAGGTCGGAGCGGAGTTCGGGGAAGGTGGAGTTGAGGGCGGCGAAGTAGGAGGTCGGGTCGCCAGCGTCAACGGGGCCGCAGACCCTCACCACGAGGTGCGTCTGGGGATCGGAGGCGGCCATGGATGGAAGGAGGAGGAAGATGAGCAGGGTTGGCACGAGGCTGGCCATGGCATTGGACTTGGTTGCTGTAGCGTAGATATTCTACTATATCATCCATCTACCTGTCTGCCTATATAATCTATGTGGTAGATAGGAATGTCTCCCAAGAAAATGTCAAGATGTGAAGATAATAAATAATGTGGTGCAGGTATGAGCCATTGTCTTGACCACCACCCTCGGTTCATTTGCCGCGCTACTTTTCCATCCCCATGCATACTAGTCTTTAATGTTTCCAGGAGATGCTGCATTTTATATTTTCTACTTGATTCTTCTTAATTTCAATTTGTGAGGTGGATTTCGACCAAATGCGTCAGCGGTGAGTGTGACAACCGGGATTTGTTTTTTTTTTTATTTTTTATGATAATACATGTCCGGTTCGGTGGGGATAGTCTCCATAGGAATTTTTTATCTCATCGTTCGTTCGTTTTACTTGCCTTCTGGTTCGCACTCTAATAACAATTAATGCAAACAAATACGATCCACATATGATCCAGTGTTACATTTAGAGTGGCACAGATGGGCTGGGCTGAGCCGGGCAATCTTGAAAGCTCATCGAAGAGTCACATCGGGCCGGGCACTCCCGGCCAGGTTAAACTAAACTTGGCGCGCACTAAACCAAACCGGGTAAATGTTCAAGTGGCATACACGAACACACACACACACATTCCTTAAAATAATCGACATTGGTGCAAGTCTCCTGAGTAGCCTCCTTAGTCAACGGGTCAGGTCGGTCCGGAATCTGCACGACCCGAACCTAAATTTATATTTTTTAAACTTAAACCCAAACCCGATTTAGTCAACTTAGAACTGAACCGAATTCACGCTGATAATAAATATATTTTATATGTTTACATAAAAATACATAAAAAATTAAATATCTAATGATAATTATTCTGATTTATATTTAAAATATGGTACATTTTAATTGAATATTATATTAAAAAATTAAAGTTTACAACATTAAATAGGTTTGGATCCTTAGAGGGCCGCATGTTTTTAGACCCAAATTCAAACTGATAGAAATGGTATTAATAAATAATTTGAACTCCTAGACCTAGATCTGATCAGGTATGACTCCGTGGAGTGCCTTTATCTAGAGCCGTAGGAAACACCGGAAACACTACTCTTGAACTATGTCTGTATCTATCAGTTTCCAACCCTACCCATAGAGACACATGGTCATGATACTTGCCGCAAGAGACTACATTAGGGATTCCATATATGTATTTCTAAAATATTGTTTCATGATTTTTAGGATCATAATGCTCACAAAAGTTGTTTTTTCTAGTGCCCTAAACCCTTGACTCTTTATTTGTTGTTTTTTGTTGGAAGCAACCCATAGTGCCATTCACTTTCATTTCATTTGCATACCCATATACAATAATATTGATCTGAAGTACTGGGAGTAATCGGATGCACATGAGCTAGCAGAAAACAAAATTAACAAATATCGGAAAAACTTCATGTTCAATTGTTCAGCAAGCATAGAAACCAGATATACTAACTTCATTGCCAGAAGCGGAAGAGGACAAGTTTTCACCAACAGTTCTAACATGAAGCCTGTTAATGAAAGTCGGTCGGTTGAGATGAAATAAAACATCATGGTTGCTCAGGATCCTCGCCATTGCTTCAGATATTTCTGGTCTCAAATGACAGGATTGAGTGCACATCAAACCCACTTGTATGACCCTCTTAATTCCTTCTTTTTCAGATTCGTCGAATTCCATAGTTTCATCCACTAAATCTAGCAAAGAATCGGTTTCATGTAGTCTCCAAGCCTGGCAAATCAAGAAATCAAATAATTGAGTACTTGGTTGGTTGGTAGAAGAATGAAACTTTAATGAGTTGCACATTCAGATATAAACAATTGCCTGTTCAAGGAGATAGTCTTGATAGTCTTCACTGCACAGATCATTATAGTTGCATCTTCTACGACTGATAATCTCCAAAATTAATATTCCAAAGCTGTATATGTCAACTTTCTCAGATAAATGACCACGAAGCGTGTATTCTGGAGCTGAGTAACCACTGCAGTATGTAGTTTAACAGTATTAATTAATTAGGAAAATAATTGGATAACTTTATCGAAAGTGCCCTTTTTGTTTATGTAGATAAACAGGTCAAAGATCAAATATTAATTTGCGTTCTTTTTGTTGGAAAATTTGGGGTTTCGATAGTGAAAAAAAAAAACTTTCACCTTCAAATACTCACATTGTTCCAGCAAGTCTACTTCGTATATGGCTTTGGTTTTCAGGAAACAACCTCGCAAGTCCGAAGTCTCCAATCTTGGCTTGAAAATTATTATCAAGAAGTATATTTTCACATTTGATGTCCCTATGGATGATAGGAACACAAAAATCCTCATGCAAGTAAGTAAGCCCACGAGCAATGCCAACAATTATATCAAATCTCTGTTTCCAACTAAGGTACTTTTCACCATTACTGGTTCCTACATGTTTGTTAAAGATCTCAAAACAATTACACACAATCTATGGACAACATAGTTCTTTCTAATGATGCATATATGTAAATCTTACCAAACAACGCTGTTTCAAGGTTGCCCTTCTCCATGTACTCATACACCAACAAGAGATTTGTGCCTTTCTTGCAGTAACCAAGTAAGCTGACAAGATTTCTATGTCGAGTGTTGCTCAATAGAACTATTTCACTCTCAAAACCTGCTCTAGTTTCTGTAGCTTCTCCTACTGTAAGCTTCTTGACGGCCACAACTCGCCCTTTTTTAAGTACGCCCTAGTAGGTTCAAATCAATGAATTTTCAATGAGAAATATTTATAATAATTTACTTTTAAATTTATAACTCACTACGTACATTGCCTAAGAAAAAGAACCTCAAATTTTTACCTTGTAAACAACTCCAAATCCACCTTGCCCTAACTTGTTTTTGTCGTTGAAGTTTTCTGTGGCATGCTGGATATCTCTGTATCGAAAACTAACAGGTTCCCGTAATTGAGTTATGCCCAATGTCGTGAAGCGTGAGATTTCTGCAAGTACAAAATGGGCTAATTTATGATCCTTTTATATCTTTAAGAATAATCATGAACTACGTACAAAATGTCCATAATTAGGTTTATATTATTCAGAAATGCTCATAGCTAGATAGGTTTATACCATTCAGATTGTAAGCGTCCAATGTTAGTATTCACATTTGAGGTGTCATACCCCAGCAATTTTCTGAACTGCTATCATATATGCATGCAAGACTATAATTAAGTACAAGTTAATTTGGAATTTAAAAAGATGGTGACAGTGAAATATAGTTTGTGTTTTCATAAAAGAGCTGATAATTAAAGGCTCTTGGATGCACAAGGTCTACGTATAGATGTGAAAAGAAAATCATTTTAACAGACAGAATACCTATCGCAGTGCTTTGGGCCGCATTTTGAGATCGACGCACCAACATGATTACCACCAAAATAATCATGCAGAAGGCAACAGCCGCTCCAACGCATACTCCAACAAGAAGCTTTGATATATCCTTCTTCTCATCTGCATAAATCCAACAAAATTGTGGCATCGTATCATTACCAGTACTACTACTACTACTAAAAAGTTCCTTCTTCAATTTTTAAAAAATGGCATGGTACTTTTCTCAGTGTCTTATCCGAGCTAATTTTTACGATAAAAAAAATATTTATTTTTATATTCGGAGGTTTTGAAAGATAAGTATATGTTTATTTTTTAGCATTTGAAATGGGATCTTAATTAGGCAACTCGGCCTTAATTTACATGAATCAAAGTAGTGATTAGAAAAAAGAAAGAAAGAATGATTAGAACGAGTTAGTTCATACCGTGAGTATCAAGGAGGAAGACGTGGGATTCGTTGAAGAAGGGACGATCGGAGTACCGGAGAAAGCACTCCAACAACACAGACCTCCCCCCGGTAGCTGGTGGACATCCCTTTATATTTTGGTGAGCGGATTGCAAGCAATTCCGACAATAAACAGAGTCAACGCTCTGAGCTATCAAGCACTGTCCAACCGCATACACCGCCGAGCCATTCCCGCCATATCCCACCATCTTGTCCGCCCCAAACAGTCTTCTTCCCTTGGGAACCTCCCTCACCAGACCTTCCACGGCGGCCGCCACCATCGAGCTAAACGCCTCCGCCTCGTTCGCGGCCACCATCCGGTCCTCGCACGTAGTTTTGAGCGGCCACAGGCTGTTGCTGCTCTCCCAGTCGTAGCTCCTGCTGCTGCTCTGGAAGCCCAAAGAGCACCCGTCGTAGATGACGAACCCGTGCGAGCTCGGGTAGCACCTTCCTATGAGGGAGGCGGCGGCGTCGAAGCAGGCGAGGCAGTCGGTGAGGGAGAGGTACTCCCGGCATTGGAAGAAGGCGTGGAGGGGCTGGTGGGAGCTGCCGGCGTGGGAGGAGGCGTTGAGGGAGGAAGAGAGGGCGGAGCGCATGTCGGGTAGGCTGGTGGCGTTGAGGGTGGCATAGTAGGAGGGCGGGTCGATAGCCAAGGTTTGCCCGCAGAACCTCGCCGTAAGGTTCGTTTGAGGGTCGGCCATGGCCATTAATGGAAGAAAGGCGATCAAGCATAGCCCTACGCCGGCCATGAAAACTAAATGAGCGACTTTGTGTATTCTGTTACCGAAGATGAAGTATATACGAATGAATGCATGCAAAGACTAAATGTTTGGGTGGTCACATGCAATGATTTTCTGCAGGTAAAATTAAGAAATCAGATAGTAAACTCATAGGTTGAATACTCTACTTGGTGTCAATCATATTATTTTTTCTAATTGATTAGTAAATATATGGTTATAAAAAAATGTGTACGTATTGTTCTCTTTAACAATTGAAATTTATTAATATATGATTTATATTATTTTTAAATATTGATTTAATTAAATAAAAAAAATAATATATTTTATATATTTTTATACATGATTTAAGAAATCAATTATAAAAAGAGTCATTTGACGTAGAGTCATCTGTACATTTTGATTCAAAAAATTACGATGAAAAGAGTCCATTTTTATTATTTGACTCAAGAAGTCGGTCATAAAATGATTCGGCAAATAAAGAGTAAATCATTCATAGAATTTAATTCAGAAAATTACAGAGTGGCATTGATTAAGAAAGTTTTTAAAGTTAAATAAAAATTTAAAAACTACAAGTAAATTTTGTCAGGTCTATTATAATTAAACTTCTTTGATATACTTACTATTTTTTAAAATGGGTATACTTTTTTCCCCAAACTGTAATTGGTTTTCTTACAATTAAAGTGTGTAATTCTTGAGAAACAAAGGACCACAAATCAGTCATCATCAACCTGTGAGGAGCTTATATTATATATGATTTTGGAAAAGAGATCCGGCGTTTTCAGGTCACACAAGTTTTAAATGAAGGAGCTTTGGCTTGGAAATATAAAATATGGAGCATTATTAATGCATGATTAATACGCAACCACTTGATCGTCTTGTGTTAAACGATCTTATTTTACACTAATAAAAGGTGGCAATCTCATTGCATGCAGACGCCACTTTAATTAGTCATTTTAGAAGTTAATTTGTTTAAAGACTAGATTTTAATTTGTTAGCCAGTACTGGTTTGACAACTGCATGATTCGATCTAGGAGAATTATTGGACGTTCAAAGCTTTTACTCGTATAAAGCGGTCAATTGATTTAAACGGCCGTTATAGACGATCATAATGTCAACCATAATAAATTAAAAGTCAGCTAATATTTAATTCAAGATGAAGTAACGTAAAACTGATTCGGCGTAAAAAATGGTTCTCATAATTAATTAACTACTCTCACTAACAATTCGATTAGTTAATATTGTGGTCAAAACAGTGATAAATGCTTGAAACTACTTTGCTTTTCATCATAATAATTATGGGTGGAGTTTTAATCTACTGTTCGGCTATTGCAGCCGCTAATGCCAACGAGTGAGCAAGTCATTTGATAATAACATTTATTAATGTCAAAAAATTCAAACTATCATTACTTTCATTTTTAGTTCTTTTTCTTGTTGTGCTAGCATACGCCCATGTGTTCTTAACTCTTCATTGAATAATGATCAGATCCCAATTGTCAAGGCATTCCAGTTGCCCATATTATGTTCCACCTTACATAAACAAGCCATCTAATTCTATTAAGTTCTTCTAAAGACCTCAATGTAAATCAATTTTAGTATCTAGTATTTATAATAACCAAATCATATATCTTGTTACAACAATTTTGACAAAACACTCATGAGATCTTGCAATATATTGTACTTCCAAAGTGATGGCAATCGGAGACATAAAAAAGAAAAAATGTCAGGGACCCAAGAAAAATAACGTATATTTAACTTTTTCTGTCAAGAAGTTACGAGAATAACTACCCCACGGTGATTATTCTTAATTATATCACTAATAAATACATTTAGGTAATAATATGTAAACCAAATATGGTATGAATTAAAATTCCAACACTCAAAGTGATAGAAATAGCAGTTATCCATTTTCATAGTTCTTTTAATTTGAGCCATTGAATTGCAAAGATATATATATGCGCATACATAAATTTCATTGTTCATCTAGCAGTGAAGTGAGACATACTAATAGTAGCATTACTACTATTTACATAAGGCACAACAGCAACAAAGTTCTCAATATTCCTCGTTCTAATCTCGGCCATTTCAATGGAAGTTGAACGAAAGAGTTCGAATCGAGCAAA